>JAOBAT010108078.1:0-38080 GCA_026413305.1 Hydrozoanthus tunicans
GAGGCTTGTAACTACGCAGAAGTCTTCTAGCTTTTCCATAATACCAATTTTTCTCAACTGGTCAAATACTACCAACCAACACTACCTTAAGGAACTCACAGTTTAAAAAATCATCTAAGCAAATCATAAAAGGGCAGCATTAATACTATCGTTAGGCAAACTAGATAAATACTGAACATCAACATCTATTTTGCACAAATTTAATCAACTAATGCGAACCTAAAAGAAAGAATTAGTATTTATTAAAGTACAAACGCTATAGGCCAACAACTAGAGGAGCTTAAACTATCAGAAAAAAGCTCACCCGTGAGAAATAGTATACTTTCAAAACAACTTTATTTAAACTTAGCTTCTTCAGAAGCCATACCTCCATAACCCCCTCGAGTTGAGTTCTCTCGCACCACATAGGCGAAATCAGAAAGCAGCAATATGTCTAATAATGCAGGTACGTGAGACAAAATTTGTGCACAGGCTGCATAAACGGAACAGAGTTTACTTATTGGATTTTTCTTACCTGGGTGTGCAGACACAGTTGGCCGACCACGTGGATCCATTTTCTGTGAACATTGAAAACGAAAGAAATGTTTACACTAAAATCACGGCACATTAACTGACAAGAGACAACTACTGGTACCTTGAGCGTGTAAACTCGCTTTCCACTTTCATCTAAAAAGTACATTAGATGCATTATTGCTGAAAAACCACTGTTGCCCTACAAATCACAAACAAACTGACTCAAGGCATTAACGATATGTATTGGTCGCACTGTATTGTGGGGTTTGGATTACGTCACAAGAACAAGACCAGTCATAGACAAGAGTAATTTTCAAAACAAATGCATGAGTGCCCGGTTAGCTCAGTCGGTAGAGCATCAGACTTTTAAATCTGAACCTTACAGCAATCTGAGGGTCATGGGTTCAAGTCCCATATCGGGCGATCAACTTTTTTTATAGTACTTTAATATTTGTTTAGATTTTTTCACGCTTTATCTTCTTCATTTATATGGATTAGATGATTCTTGGAGAACAATATCTTCATCAAAGCAAATACAAATGTTTAAAATCTGAGGATTTTAGCTAGCGCGCAAAAATAGGGCATATAGCTTTTATAGGCATAGCTTGTTGCGTCTGTTCAAAGTCTTAGGCAAAGTCCCCTACCCGCTAAAGATTCATTATTAAAACGCGATACAATGAAACACAAAAATAAATGTTTAGCAAAAAATACCTTGAAGTCAACAACACACGCGTTTGAATAACATTTTGATTAATTCTGGTTATTAAATACTTGAACACTCGTAGAATTGTTAGCAACAGTATGAAGATAATATTGAATTCATTTTTCTAATTCTGCTACATTAATTGAAAGAGACCCACTGCATGCGAGGCGTTTGGCGGCACTTGTCTCGAAAATATTTTTGAAAAACATTTTTTTAGAAAAAAGAATATTGTGCCAGTCTGCATTTTCAAAACAGTTTAAAAACATTGTCTTGCTCTTTAGAATGTATGTACTGATTTTAATGATGCATCTTCGGCAATTCCGAAGGCGAAAGTAAATTTCAAAATTGTTAGGGAAGCATATCCCCCTCCCCCCAAAACTGATAGGAATTGTTTCTGACGTCTCTAAAAAATCTACCCCCAAAAGCGTGCAAGATCGCTGCAAAATTTGTTTATAACTGCAGACAGTTGAGACAATTAAAATGATGTAAAAGTTGGCGTGATGTCCCTTAATTTGCCGACTAAATTATATTTAGATTTAAAAAAACAAATTATTTTGGATATATACTTACATACTACATGTAGAAAATACCTAAATAAGATATGTTTTGTCTCAGGGGTGTAGCCAGGGGAGGTTTCCAGGGTTGTGGAACCCCCTCCCCCTACTTTCAACAGTGATTTTATCCCAGCAAGAGTGTAATGGACTCTCGATTCCTGAACTTCTTTGTTTTGTTCTATGCTTACAATAAGTACAGTGATTGTCACGGTGGTATCTATTTGTGTTTACGTAATGGATTTCAGACCAACCGTATTTGTTGGAACCAATTTGAACCCCCCCCCCCTCCTAGAAATCCTGGCTTCACCCCTATGTCTTGTCTCGATATTCATACTACCTCAGTTAATGTTTTCTCCTGCCAGTTTCGATTACATTAGAACCAACTTTTTTTCTACCCAGCTAGCAAAACCTTGAAACAAAAATGTTTTCAAACAACTTTTATTAGGTACATGTGGATGCATGTTGAATTTTAAATTAGTTGGTTAAAAAAGGCAAACCTCCACAACCTTAAGTGGAAGGGGGAAACGGGTGCACCCATGGCAGCCCCCTCCCTCCCTATTGGGCCACACGTTTACTCTCAGTTTGTGTTTTTAGGTTTAATTAGTTCTCTGTGTTTTATTCGTCCTTTACTTTTTCTTATTTTTTCACCATACCCAAGCCACGAATACAAAATTCATACTACTTCATACTATTTCTGGAAGCTCAATTCTCACAAAATTGTATTTCTATCACAACTTATCTGTAACAGTGAGTGCAAATAAACATTAAACTAAAAGTACTAAAATATGGACGATTTTATACTTCTTTTTTTGACTTATTGAGGCCATAAAAATTTACTAAAACATGGAACCTCATGAGCAGAACATGAGCGGTGGCAGAACCAGAGTCAGGGGAGTAGGAGGAGAGAGAGGGGGCAATAATTTTCTTGCTAACAAAAGCAACTTTGGTATGAGAACTTCAGATTTTGAAACAAACCATTACAATTTCCACAGTACCCAACAATTTTTTTGCTTCTGCCACTCATGAAGAAAAGCATAGAAAATCGATGCACTAGATTAATTATTGTCTTTTCTTGTGGAAGCATCAAAGTGGAGTAAATGGATTTCTTGCATGTGTTAGATGGGTCACATACATTTTTTTGGTAAGAGAGCTAGAAATCGCTTTGCTGAGAAATTGTATTGCACCCTGCCAAAGCCTATATATACACATGTACAATCCAAAATTGAACAGAAATCTTCAAACACTATTTTGGATTTAGAAAGCCTTACCCTCAAAAGCAAAAGACCATGTCACTGGCTCAAAACCAGACAAGTCTACAGGTACATCACATAGTTATTTCAACCAAGTTGATCCTTACAGAGGTAGAGTCAAAACTATATATCACAAGGTCTTAAACTATGAAGCTCTAGATAAACTACTTTAGACTGTAAACCATTGTAAGAAACTGTTCATAGGAAACTGTGATCCAGCCATTCAGGTTGTGATCATATTGTCGAAAGGCACTTGTCAATGTCTGCAAAAGAAAATCAGAAATGAATTCTGTTAATTAGTTCATGTTCAATTGTGAAAGAATCATGCAGGTCAATAGAGTTCAAAGATTCATGAAAGAGGAAAACGAGTCATATTGATGGCCATTTCTTTAATTCCTTACACGTGAAATTAGCTACTATTGGACTGACAGGAGTGTCTGCCCATTGCACAACCATTTAATAGCACAGTTTCACAATTTCACCTTTGGCTTCTTCAGATGCCCTTGCCACCTTCATCTGTTTGTATTTTATCTAGCTGTCATGTATTTAAGCTCTCCTATTAACTGATCAGTCCATAATTAGCAAATCAAGAATGAATGAATGACTAAATAAATAAATGAATGAATAAATAACTGGCCAAATGAATGCATGCATGGCAGAAGCAAAAATTATTGGGGGGCAGGGGGGCACAGTGCAGAAATTGTAACAGTACATTATAACATCTGAGACTTCTTTTCAAAAGTTTCTGTTGTTAGCCAACCAAATAATTGAGGGGGGGCAGTGCCCTCCCCCTCCCCCTGGTTCTGCTGCCCATGGAACGAATGAATGAATGAGATAATAGTTTGACTTATTGTACCAAAACCAACTTATGAACACTGCTAACAATATGAAGATAATGAACCAGAAGACTTCATTGGTTGAAGCTTATTTCTACATTATGGATATTAATTAATTAATACCTGCAATATCACGCAACACTGGATAAAGTCATCAAAAAGAATGCAACCTTTGTCACTTCTGTCAAATTTCCGAATTAACATGTCATAGATTTTATCTGACAGTCGGTAACCTGATGAAAATCAAACAGAAACTTTAAAAACACTGTCAACAAGAGTATTTACACAATACATCCAATCAAAGTAACTTGATAAAAAGTAAACCAGAAAAACAATTTCATTCTTCTCTTCTTGATCTGTTTTTTATATCTATTCTTACCATAAAATAAACAGAACAATCTCAAGTATTATCTTCTTACACCAATACATGTTATTTTCTTTATGATATTAGAAAACCTCTTCTCTCTTCCATAAAACAGATCAGTTCAGAACAATCACATTCTCCAGACAGTAATGTTCAGTATGCACGGTCATAATGAGAAGTTTCTCTCTATTATGAACATATTAGTTTTATACTTATCCTGTTAAGTTCTTTAGAAATCAAAGTCATTAAACCTCAAAGTAGCTTCAGAATTTGTTGAAGCAATGGTCATTTTCAGAATCTATTGGTATTGACAAAAGGAAACAAATGGTCACTTTGTAGGTTTCAAGCAGTGGTTTTAAAGTTAGACAATTTTTAGTTTATTTGAAACCGTGTTAAGCAGCTCCAGACAACAATAATTTATCATTAGACCTCTGAATGCTCCTGGTGATAGTGGAGTACTTGGAAGTTTGGAGTTTGCCACACCTTTCAAGCTCATAGCCAGGAATTCTTGGAATGAGGGGGAAAGGGAAGGGTGTTGTCAATGAGGAGACCAACAAGCACCTAAGGCATAAGTTTCATGGGGTCTGAGGGCATGCCCCCCTGGAAATTGAATTTCGAACCAACTGGGGTTTTTTCACACTTAGAAAAAAGAGGATTGAGGATAATGTTGCTTTTTCAAAAGTGAACCTTCAATGTCTGTGGGAGAAGGGGAAGGCCTGCTTTTTTGTTGACCAACTATGCTTGTATGCTATGAAGTCAATGCTTCTTCTAGTTTACGCATGCTTTCGTTGTTTAAAATAGTTTTCACATAGTATACTAATTAATGAATACTTACCAAAACTGGTGAGAGCTGTGGCAGGCCGGTTACATTTAAGCATGTATGAAAAGCAACAATATTTAATTAAAAACCAAATAAGCTTATTCTACTTGTATTATACATGTTTGAGGTGAATAGGATAGGGATACTTACCAAAAACACTGTAAAAACTATCAAGGTATGAACATTTTTGACCCTGAAAACCCCACATAGCACTGAACTTGAAAAAAGACAAGAAACTGCAGAAAAACCATTCAAGTGTTGTTTTTGCATCCCTAAAAATTACTGTTTTTCTAAAACAACCTTGATTTTTTCCTGAAAACCCCTAAAAGTAACAAATTCACAGTTTTAAACACTAAACTAACACCCCTATCATGGCAATAGAGAGAATACCCCTCTCTGACCCCCACTGAGGTGTTGACTACTGCAGTGGCTACTTTTGGTACTACATTTTGGTCACCTTAACAATAATTATCATATAAAAAATATCTGTAACAACCTGTTTTTAACTCTTGTTTGTCAATGGTCCCAGAACTATCTGTGTCATAGCTTCTAAAAGTCTTCTGCCAATCAGTTACGTATTGCCAAAGTGCTGCAAACTCATTGAAGTCAATTACACCATTTTGGTTCCGATCAAATATTCCTGCATAAATAAAAAAAGAAGAATCAATCTAAAACTATAAAGGTTCAATATAGTGTCAGTACCAGTGTCAGTACCAATGTCAGTACCAGTGTCAGTACCAATGTTAGTACCAGTGTCCCTATAAGTGTCCCTACCAGTGTCCCTACCAGTGTCAGTACCGGTGTCCCTACCAGTGTCCCTACCAGTGTCCCTACCAGTGTCCCTACCAGTGTCAGTACCAGTGTCCCTACCAGTGTCAGTACCAATGTCAGTACCAGTGTCAGTACCAATGCCAGCATCAGTATGAGTGTCAGTGTCTGCATCAGTGTCAGCATCAGTGTAATTGTCAGTGTCAGCATCAGCATCAGTGTTAGTGTAAGTGTCAGTATGAATGTCAGTGTCAGTGTTAGCATCAGCATCAGTGTCAGTGTCAGCATCAGTGTCAGTGTTAGTGTCAGTGTCAGCATCAGTACCAGTGTCAGTGTTACCATCAGTGTCAGTGTCACCATCAGTGTCAGTGTCAGCATGAGTGTCAGTGTCAGTGTCAGCATCAGCATCAGTGTCAGTGTAAGTGTCAGTGTGAATGTCAGTGTCAGTGTCAGCATCAGTGTCAGTGTCAGTTTCAGAATCAGTACCAGTGTCAGTTTTAGCTCCAGTGTCAGCATGAGTGATAGTTTGAGTATCAGTGTCAGTGTCAGAGTGAAAATTGTCAGTGTGAATGTCAGTGTCAGCGTCAGCATTTGTCCTGGTTGAGTAAAACATGTTAGTTTCTTGTTTGATATAGGTGCGACTAGACTTACCAATCATTAACCTGACAGTTTCAGGATTAAATGGGGTCCATGCTCCTGAAAAGCAAAATTAAACAGCAATTTTTTATTTACTACTTTTTGTCACCTTGGACTCAATTATTTTACCCATAACAAACGGTTTTCATTTGTCCAATTAGAGAGCATATTTTCTCTTCAAACCTCTCATTTCTGTTTGTTTTGCGACCGAATTTCTAAGAAAGCCCACATTTTTCATTATCAGAAATTTGCTCTTATGATGCTAGGCTAACACTTGAATATCAACAACCTTACACTCAAAACTTTCAAATTTCAAGTAGGCATAAAACAAACCTCAAACCCATACAGTTCTCAATATCACTAGGTTCAAATTTTTGGCTGAGGCTATTGAACACTAGCCATTATATATAGCACATTTTAATTTTCAGCTAGCAGAAAAGACAAACCTTGGTCCCCTTTCTAATAAGTCGCACCTTTTCCCCCACCACCCCATGCAATAGAAAACTTCCAAAAGAAGAAAATAATTAAATGTAAACTTGATCTTTGTATTTCAAACATCTTTTTACTGTGTAAAGTTCTACCATCTTTAGTTAATAGGGACCTTACACAAGGACGGCAAGTCATCGCAAAAATGGCTTACAAAATACATCCTTGTTTGCCCTTTTCAACCCTGTCTGGCTCATTTGCCTTCTCTTTTGTTCTAGTGATACTTTTATGATAGAAAAAGATTAAAGCTTCCTGTATAAAAAGATTGAGAAAATTTTCTGTTGGTTGTTCTGGTAGTCATAAGAACTCCAAAATTAAGCTTTTCACATGGTGATTTTGAAGAGAAAAGCATGCAGGTTGCCCGTGCGGAGCATTCCAACGTGCAGTTATTGTATTCACTATTGTACTCTGCTGTCGTCGTTGATGTTGCCATCCTCAATATTTCATACTATGTAAGGTCCCTAGTATCTCAGTAAAGACCACAGATGAAAAAGTACAAATCTTCACTCTTACCATTGGATAATGCTTGTTGCAACTCATCTGCACAGATAGTGCCATTTCTATCCCTATCAATTCTGAAAGATAACAAAGTTGACTTTCTTGTTCAAACAAAAACCTCACAGATACTGTGATTAAATGGCACCAACAGGAAGTGTCTGAATGCAGTACTTATTGTTTTAATCTTTGAATGGACTAATCTCTTGTTTAGTCCATTCAAATCACAGGAAATAATTGATAATAGTTTTGACACCATGAAGATCTCCTTTGAATTTCAATTTGATTCACAAGTCACTTTGAATAATCATATTGCATAAATTTAAGCCAAAACCAGATCACAACAGCATATCATTTTTTCCTTTTTTGCCATAAACCAGGAAAGTAGTACTTTAGCTTTGTTGTGTACTTCTAAGTCTGGCTGAATTAACCTGTTCATATGTCATATGAAATGCCAAGTTGTCTTCGCAAAGCCAAAGTCTTATTGAAAACAAAACAGTAATCCATACATCCATAAATCCATACAAAATGTCGGATAATTATTAATCAGGAAGTACTAGACCAACTTTATATACAAGACACCTTTGGTAATTCATGCAATGCAAGTGTCAAACGAAGTCAAACACATTCGTTAACTTTAGACAGGTGTTTACATGTACTGTATAGTACACTATGTACTTTATTCTTACTCAAACATGCTTATTTACTTAATTTCGTTCAATTTTATCCCTTTTTCACAAGAGAAGGCGGAACGTAAATTTGTTTTTAAATTTTAACCCGTGAAAACCGTTTAATTCTTTTTATAGATTATATCATTTTACTAGGATATTTTATGACTGATGTTTATATAGTACACTATGTCTATGTGTTGCTATCAATTAACTTACTTCTCAAACATACGCGCAAGAACGTTCCTATCAAAAGAGATTTCTGAGCCAGCCATGGTTTATTTGTAGTTAGATCGCTGACAGCAAATGTATGCCGTTTATATTGGCCCTTCTACAATACTGAAATACACATTGGTAGCTATTCATGCGTCATAAAATGCAAGTCATTAATGTTCGATTTGTAAAACTGAATCATCAAAATGGAATGAAACACGACATATTTCAAAGCCCTATTAAAGCCAACAACTAAAATTAATCTTCTCACAAAAAATAGATAACTTGTAATTAAAAGATCTATTACTTCAGAGCAAATATATACTTACCTTTGGAATATATTCCACAGGAAATTTCGATCAACAGATTGATAAAATGCCATTTTGTGATTGTTATATGCAACCGCGAGAAGACTGGAAATGAACAACTGACCAAAGAGTGTTTTTAAAAGCAATGTTTTTAGAAACTTTAAATCTACATACTATAAAATTATCATTACATTAAAAGAAACAATAAATCCCATTAAAACAATTTTAAAAATCAATTTCACGTTCACTTTCCACGGAAATGGCTTGTACATGTGCAAGAGCCTCGGCCCCAAGCGACTGAGATTCCCGGCCAAACAAGATTCAGCTAGTGCCATTCTTATCTAGTATTCAAGATGTCGTACGGAGCACAACCTCCAGTTGATCAGAATTTCCTTTGGTCTATATTCCAGAAGTATGCTTGATTTACTCACGGTTCCTTTATAACCGATATTTTAGTTTGAGTCATTATCTGTTTGTTTAATTTTCAGGGTTGATAGAGATCGAAGCGGGCAGATTACAGCTAATGAACTTCAGCAAGCTCTGTCAAACGGTGAGTTGTCTAAATGGCCGTTCGAGCAGAAATCCCTTTTGCCTTCTAATCGAGCAAGAGAAAGAAGATTAGAAAGCAAAAGGGGGCTCTGCTTACAGGTTAGTAGCGACCAACCAGACCTGTTTAAGCCACAGGGTAGTTAAGTGCACTTGACGGAGACTTTAAACATACTCATGCATAGTCTCAGCGGCAAAATGTGAACGAGTTAGCTGAAATTTAAAGAAGTGCCACAACTCACAAGACTCACATGTGAAAAATATAGCAAATCAAACATACCATTCCAAAGTTTAAGATGTATGAAACAGTAATTGGTGATTATATATTATAATCTTTTTCAAGTTGATTAATATATTGCTTTTAAGTAAGTTGGTCAGTGCTTATGATAATGCGAGTTGCTTTTGCAATTTAACTGACAACAAGAAGAGATCGATTAGCTTGATCAAACATGCAATGAAAGATCTGAAGTTTTGTGATCTTCCCCAATTCGCCCAATGCAGTTTAACAAAGACGCACGACCTCGTTTTTTTGACGTTCAAAACTTGTTGCATTTATCTGGCCTGCTTGTGAGGATCAGCACAAACAAATCCTCATACAATTTTAGATGTGTTGCTTCTTTATTCTAAAATTCATCATACATAATATTATTTTGTTATTGTTTAGGAACATGGACTCCATTCAACCCAGAAACTACCAGGTTAATGATCGGTGAGTTGTCCTGAAATTGGTGTGGAAGTATTATCGCTGCAATAGTTACAAGGAAAAAAAAATAAAATTAAGTCTTATTTGGACATACTAAAGTATATGAAAATCTGCACACCTGGACCAGGTTCCTCAAAACCCGATTAGTGCTAACCCTAGGTTAATTACCATGACAACCAATAGGTTTTGCTAAGAGTTAACCCTGGGTTAAGTTAATCAGGGTTTTGAGGAACTGGACCCAGTATATTATATAGATGATCTTGCTTCTACTCAAGCACTGTTGATATACTAGATAATCGCATTGGGGTCAAATAAATTTTAGGTCTGATTAATTCATGAGAGTTTTATTTCTTTTCCAAAATTGCTCAAGTCACATTGTCATTTGTTCTTTGTTAGCTTTTTTATTTGACATGTAATAAATATACTAATGATTTGAATTATAGTTATTTATACACCTTTTGAAGAAAGGTTGATTCTTTTTCCAACATAAAACATATAAAATGTGACCCAATAAGAACTATTTGATTCTGGCACGAGCTTATTAATTTGTTGTGCATTTTTATTAATATATGCTTTGGAAAAAGTGCAGCATACTTACACCATTTCCCAATGACTTGAGATGGAGAGTTATTTGGCTTCGACTTTTTATGGGTTGCATTGTAGAACAAGCAAGAAGATAAAAATATTTGAATTCAATTTTAGTTTGTTTCAGATTTGGTTGTAGCACTTTAAATGTTTTACCAGAGCTGTCAAATTCTGTTTACAGTGCACACTGTAGAATCCAGTAATAAATTTTTTCTTACAGCCATGAATTCACATTGAAGTAATTCAGCATCTACTAAACCTATTTCTTAACTTTTGGAATTCTATGTACTTACGGTATTTTCAATACCATAACGCACAGGTTATCTTTTAGTTTTCTCTTGTATTGGAGAAGTTGTGTGTAATCTACTGGTGTGGGTTATCTGTTAGATTCTGAAGTTGATCTAGCTACAAAGACAACACTTGCAGTATTTTCAACAAAATGTTCTGCTAGATTTAGACATTATTTACATGATGATATATGTGGAAGAAGTGAATGAATAAGGTTTCGAGTTCTATGCCAGCGTGGGTTATCTGTTGACATTGGTTTCTCTTAGTCTAAAATTGTTACCTACTGTGCGAGTTATAGTCCAAAAAATACAATAATGAGTTAATGTTAAACTGTTGGTAAGTCAAAGGAATGAATTGCATTAGTAATCAAATTTTGTTGGACATCTTATTGATCATCGATACCTTATAGGAATGTTTGATCGAGACAATTCAGGAAGCATTAGTTTCCAGGAGTTTGGTTCCCTGTGGAACTACATCCAACAATGGCAGACTACATTTAGAAACTATGACAGAGATAATTCAGGCAGTATTGACAAGAATGAGCTCAAATCAGGTATGAGTATATGCAAGACTGGTACTATCACTTTAATTTCCAGGACTAAGCAATGTTGGTTGGTTAGTTGTAGTTTTTTCGTTTCGGCGGCTGAAGTTTCGAACTAAGCCCAGACCATTGGCCTGTAAGTCCTTGAACAAGACACTTGAATCAACTTTCACTTAACACCAGTTTGATGCCAACCAAGTTTTCAGTGAAAGCTGTGGTAGATTAGTGCCTCGTCAATACTCTCATCAGACTGCTTTGCACTACAGAAACTGGAATGAAATAAACCATTAAATTTGGTACAGGATTAATTTATAAGGAACGTAATAATTTGAGATTTTGGCCTTTTAAATCATACTTTAAAAAGATATCTTTTACTCACAATGCTAATGAATAATTGTACTGTTTCTTCTTTCAAATAATTCATCTTTGACTGTCCAACACCGGCCAGCCTTAACCGCCTTTGGTAAGTGATAAATAATAAGGTTATTGATCATTACTGAAAAGCTATACAACCAGGGCTTGAGACTAACTCACTAGCCCAGTGGCTATTGACAACTTTGGTTTCACCAGCCAAAATCAAATTTCTACCAGCCAGGTTTCTTTCTACTATAAAAATGCCTGAAATTTTTTCTATCCATCGTAGCTGCAGCAAAAGCCCAAAACCGCATCTACTGTTAGTCTCGAGCCCAGTACAACTGTTTCACTTTGGGGGGATACTAATTAGGTAATTTGGTAAGCTTTATCTAGATATCTGTTACTTATTCTGAATAACTGTTGTTCTTGTAAAAGTGGTCCTAGGTTAGCTCTAGCTAGATGTGTATGTTCTAGGTTGTTTGGCAAACTTAATAAGGTCTGTATTCCTTGAATCTTGAACAACTTTTTCTTTATCATTATGAATGAGGTACTAGCAGGCTTCTCAAAACTGCCCAGCTGGTAGCTGAGTGAGCTGCCTCTTTCAGTCATTTAGACTCCCCCCAAAAGTTGCAAAACCACTTCTAACTAGCACAAAAGAAAATTAATCTTTACCCAAGTCGAGTCTTAGCTTCCACATGTTAAACAAGAAATATCATGGTTCTGTTGAAGAAGTCAGTTTTAGTTTATGAAACCGAACACAAATTATAGCACTGTTTGTTGCAATTGGTGACTTTGGGGGCAATGCAGTCTAAGGTTTATAAGGCGCTGCCTGCCTCAGGAACCCTTAGTATAATAGGGTTACAGTTAGTCTTGCTCATTTGGAATCCAGTCACTTGCACTGAAGTTTTAACCTTCTCCTCCAGGTTATTTATAAGTTAAGCTTAGTATGAATAACTTAAACCCATAACAAGTTTTCCTCAAGGGGGATCTCGTTTTTCCCCCATCCAATAGCTTGGGACCCAATATGTAGGAAGTAACCATCTTTGTTCCCCACCTATGTAGCGCATTGACCCTCTGTCTTCGTCAAAGTGCATATTGTTTTTGCACTCACTAACCTCCAACTTTCTGTTATATTACCTCCCAAGGATACAGATTGTCAGACAGATTCTACAACATTTTGATAAAAAAGTTTGACAGAAGTGGACAAGGAGTGATTAATTTTGATGATTTCATTCAATGTTGCGTTGTAATTCAGGTACAATAAACTTTATTTGTCCAGCAACATGACAGTCATGGTGTTAATAAATGAAATCCAGTCATTAATGAAATTAGTGCTTGTTCAGTTGTACAGAAACTATTAGAATTAGTCTTAATGAAATTAGTGCTTGTTCAGTTGTACAGTTGTGTCGCTCAGGGCAACTTCTTCCTGTAGAAACCAAGAAAAGAGTAGATGTGTAATTCTATACATATACTTACATACATACCATTATGCACCTTTTCTTCTTTTGCTTTCTTATAATAAGTATAAGTTTATTGATTATATACAAATAAATGAAAGTAGGTGCAAAGATGATGCATTGGTTTTCTTTAACTCTCAGTTTCAAGCCGACCTTCAGTCTGTCTGACTATTGCAAAAGACGTTAAACTCAGAGTTATGGAAAATCTATGCATCGTCCTTGAATAAAAAATTGGTAAGTTTACACACATATAAACTAGATATAAGAATTTCAGCCTTTATAACTGAAAACTTAAATATACTGATACAATAGAACTTGTCAGGCCAGGGTGCGAAATTAACGGAAGAAAACCAGTTTAAATAGCTTTTTTTTGCGCTTGACCACTTACACTCTTAAGAAAACACATATTACTCAATACTGGTCCAAAAAGGCCAGTTAATCTCTTGGAAGTTTGGAAAAACCAATGAAATCGGACAGGTTTGAAAATTTCCTTATTTCACACCCTGCAGCATAAGCAAGAACATTTTTTTTAACATACATTTTTTTTCTTTTTCAGATGCTGACAAACTCCTTTCAGCAGTATGACACTAACAGGAACGGATGGATCAACATTGGATATGAGCAGTTCCTAAGCCTTGTGTTTAGCCTTAAGACATGAAGTTCTATCAATATTACAATTTGCCTGAGTTGAGTCTGTTGTGAAGTACATACATGTATTTATCCTAACGAAGAGCACAGTAATAGTTAGCTACGCCATAACTCGCACAACTCATGACACAAATACAGGATAGTACACCGTGGCGCAAATTTACTGGTTCTTATAAAAAAACAGCGTGTACTGAACATATCGAAGTTTCTGTAAACCTGGTGTAAGATTTTTTTTTTTTTAACGTATCAGCTTTAGTAACGATAACGATGTATCGGTAATTAGAGTGAGTAGTTTCATCGCAGAGCTTAGGTCTAGAAGTAGAAGAATAAACGACCTTGTCCGTGCGATTCGTTGAATATTGGTACGTAACTCGCGTTTTTGAAATGTCCAATAATTACTTTTAAAGATAGAAACCCAATCTATAGTAGTAACTTCTACCCCCCCCCCTCCTTCCTCCCTTGTTAGTACCTTCCAACAACAGATCTCGGCCATTGCGTGGCTTCCACCTGCCGAGCTTGTAGTCCTGTTCGTTGACGCAGGCAAAGAACTGAAAGCGATGCATCTCAACAATGCGTCTTCCTATCTACTATTTACTGTTTACTTCGTTCTGCCCAGTGTGATTAAAGTAAGCAGAGGTGTTGGCGCAGTGGTAAGATCTCTGCCTCGCAATCCTAACGTCACCGATTCGATTCCCGGCCTGGTCGAGGGTTGAATATTTGGGCGACCTACTTTCCCGCTAAAGGCCTTTCAGCTTTCTGCCCTTCCGGGGTCGGTAAATGAGTACCAGCATACATGGACCGCTTTGAAGCGGCTGCCAATTGAGCCTATACATGCTTCCGGTCCGCAGGGGGTAAGCTGATCATTGTAAAGCGCCTTTGAGCATGTACATGGAAAGGGCGCTATATAAATGCACCACTTTACCTTTTTTAGTACCTTGTTATATTGCAATCTACAGAAGAGTGTCAACACAACCAGGCAGCGGTCTCAACCAAGAGGGAAATTCTGCCTGCGGAGTTGAGGAAAAGTTTGACCCTTGTCGTTGTTAGTTTCTATCTTTGTTGGGTACCACTACTTGTTAAAACCATTGTCTCATTTGTTTTAATTGTATGTAAAGATACCAGATTTTGTAACTTTACACTGCTCTTCCTGCATTTACTAGCAGTGCCATCAACCCGGCTATCTATCTAATGATGAACTCAAATTTAGAGAGTAGTTTAAAAAATGGTCATTTAAAAGTCAGTTAAGTATACTGTGAAACGTGCTTGATTACTAGAAAGAGTATACCGGGCAACATATGCGATCTAAACACTGGCACCAAATAGATCATGTGTTTGTTAAGTATAGAAACGAGGAAGTTCATCAAAGTAACAAAGCTGATCAACTTAAACGACACTGTTTTCTGTTTACTCTTCACATGAAAATGCATTGAGAAGGACATTGTAACACTGTAAGGCCTTCCGTTTTATGACGGGTACGTTGATGACTGTTTCGCAAATTGGAGTAGAGACGAGCCAGACCATCTGCTCACAAACCTAAACCGAGCTATCGTTCTAACATCCGTTTCACGGTAGAAGAAGAATCGAATCGTTCATTGACACAGCCTTTGCCTGCTCAACGTTGCCAAATTTATAACAGTGCACAAGAAACCAGGAAAATTCCTAGACCATTGGAAATCGTCAGCTCTTTATGGAAGAAAAATACCATCACAGGGGCTCTTCACCGAGGAAAGGAAATTGCCACAGAATGCAGAAAAGGCTTTCAGAATCTCCTTCATGAAATTTGGATACCCGGCCACTTTCATACGTCAACTGACAATTTAGGTTTGAAATCCGTAGGCGAAACGGCAAGAAATCTAGAAGTCAGAGTACAAGAACACGAAAACAAATCCGCCTCATTTTTCCCTCCGCGAACTGATCATTCTTTTATCAAAAGACGCATCATCGTAGCGTCACCAATGCACAAAAGTTATTTCCCAAAGGGAACTCATGTTACTTAACTTATGCAAACTTTTATATATTATTTTACAAAGATGCGGCAGTTATAATCTAAAATAAGAAATGTCTAGTTTTATAAAACGTAGACCAATTTTTATCTTAAGTTATATTTGATTCAAATATCGCAACTGCAAGATGGGCAGTCCTGATTTTTGTTGTTTTTATTGAGTTGTTCTTATTTGCCCTGTGGACTGTAGCAACCTTTATTGGTAGCCAGCTCTTGGCGTGCGCTGCTCTACTTCAAAAGAGACCCCTACCAACAGTTACAAGCTGTTTCAAATTCTTGCAGGCCCTAAACAATTCATTGACGTCTTTAGCACGTACGGTGACGATGAATGGATACCCTGGAATATATGGCTGTATAATACAGGATACCATTTCGCGAGCCTTACCGGAAGAACCTCAATTTTTATAAACAGTCATGTTTGCCCGTCTTGCTAAGCTTATGCTCTGTCATAGAATGTACACCAAACGGCGTACTTACAAGCGATGGGTACCCTGGAATATATGGCTGTATGATACCTAGTGGGGACATCATCTCGCATACCTTCGAAGGAACCTCAGCTTTAACAGTCTCGGTAATAGCAATCAACAGATACATCTGTCTTGCAAGGCTAATGCTCTAACATGGAATGTAGACCAATCAGTGCGCTGCAGCCATAGCTTCTGGTGCCTGGTTTGGAGATCGGTTGCTAACGTAAGCCCCAGCCAACTTTCGTGTCATTGAGAGGGAAGTTGGGCCCACAGTAATTGGCGTAAGGTGTCGTGGATACCCCGCCTGTATTCGTTTTTTTGCAAATCTATGATTAAATTGTTATTCAGTTAATCGTTAGGCGAAGCTCAATTAAAAAAAAAAAAAAAAAAACTGACTGGCAATGGACTATCTGGCTGCTTTTTGTATTCCCGTAACATTACAGGATCAATGTCTTCCAACCAAAAAAATACTGCTTCTGTTTGTACCTCTAGTGCTGTTTTAGTCAGTTGCTTTACCAATTGTATCAGCAGAAAATTCGTCGCTAAAATCAGGCAATGGTTATTTCCAACAGTTAACGGAAGAGGAAAACTTTGTCTACTGGATGGTGGAAATGGTGTTGAGAAAGGATTTGCGTAAAAATTTTAGTTGCACCCTTAACTACACTAAAAATAATTAATTTGGAGAACTGTGACGATAAATATACATACGAAAGAAAAACATCGTTAAAAGAGCCATATTATTCAGGCAAATTTTGGACATTTAGAGAACTACATTATTGCGTTACCAATTTGCTAGCAGGGTTAAGGCAAAACCTCTTCCACCGACGTAAATGTTTTTTGGTCTGTTGGTATTTTATAAGTAAGCCACATCCAAAACTACAAGTTAAATTTTTGTTTGCAAGAATTCTGAGTAAACAACTGGTCAATATGGTTTTACCAAGAACAATTGCGAACTCATTTAACTAATCCGAAATTCTATAATTTTAAAGCCAAATATTCGAATCTCAAAATTCCCAAGTCGTTGGGCGTGCGAGATGACAGCTTGTATTACGAATGTGCCCTCCAATTAATGCTGTTGCTTATGCTTCATTTCACATCGTACACTAAATAAAATACTTTTACGCTAGTCGTGAACATACTGGATACCGGCTCAATATCAACTACTCGACTGCCAAACAGCTGTCATGTGGTGTGTCTGATTCAATTTTCACTACATAGATAAGTTGCGATCCAGTTAGAGTCAGAAGCTACAATCCAATAGAACAGCTTAAAGTTCCTGAGTCACAATGAACAGCAGCGAACAACTAAGCTCTTTGTTGAATTATTCAAAGATAACAAAAACAAGAGGGACAGTCCTGATTGTGGTTGAGTCGGTAATTTTTGTGCTTTTGAACGTAACAGCGTTTGTTGGTAACTTGCTGGTGTGCGTTTATACTTTCAGAAAAAGAAAATCTCTCCGTACAACTACGAACTGTTTTATATTCTCTCTGGCACTAACCGATCTACTGATGGCTACACTAGTAATGCCCTTCTATACCGCTTCCTCGATTGGAAATAGATGGTACAGCGGGGAGTATGGGTGTACGATAAACGAGTTCTGTTCCCATGTTTTCGCAGGAACCTCGTTAGGAACCTTGATGCTCATAGCAATCAATCGATATATTCTTCTCGCAAAGCCACGGCTTTACCGCGAAGTATTTACCAAACGACGTACCTCGGCCATGGCTGTCGGTGCTTGGCTTACAGCTGTCGTGATTGTAGTCCTCTTCCAGTTCGTTGTTGCAAGAAGAGAAATAGAAACGCATCTCTACTATGCGTCTTGCAGTCTATTTTTCCGTTACAGAGCAGCCATGTCTTATGGCATAGGATTTACTGCAACTGTCGTTGTGCCCAGTGTAGTTATAGGTGCTTGTTACATTGGAATCTACAGAAGAATCCGTCAACACAACCAGGCAGCGGTCTCAACCAACGAAGAGAGAAATTCTGCTTACGGAGTTGAGGAAAAGAATATAACAAGAATTTTGACCGTTGTCGTTGTTAGTTTCTATCTTTGTTGGCTACCACCGCTTGTTGCGATCCTTATAGAGACGTTTGCTGTAGTCGATGCTGATTTTCATGCCATTTATTTCATTTTTTACTTTACTTTTCCTGTTTCTACCAGCAGTGCCATCAACCCGTTAATCTATGCATCGATGAGCTCAAAGTTTAGAGAGGATTTTAAGAACACTTTCTTTAAAAGCCTTTTATTTTGTAAGTTGTCTTGTTCATCGTAGTTTGTTACAAGAAAATGTATTGTCAAGTATTGTTGCCGTTTGTTATAGCGACATCGATAAACAAGCAGCTAACTGCTCGCTGACAGAAGAGAGAAGTTCTATGTCTACAGATATGGAGTTTTTTTCTTTTAGAAATAGTTGCGTTATATATACTTTACAAGGTTCCACTTATATCTGTATTGAAACCTTGAAGAGTAACTCGAAGGTTAGACTATATAGCAACGGAACAATACTTAAAAAACCTAAATGTAATACTATCATTATATTCAGACCAGTTTTTACTGCAGAGCTCCTCGTATCTGGAACATATTACCAGTAGATATCCGCAATGTTAACCAATCCATTTAGATTTTCCGAAAAGTCTTGTATTTTTACTTAAGCTGACCTAAATGCATCTTAACAATGATTGTCCGCAAACGTTCAAGTCATTCTGTCCTAAATGCCCTGAGAACTTTCGCCCAATAACCAGCATTGGTGACGCCCTTGTTGTTACTAACTTAATTTATTGTTATCACTAGTTTTAACTAGTGCGTGATGTGTGCCGATAATTTTAGTTACTAGTACTAGCTGTTAGTTTTCTACTCCAAGGTTTTTTTGTTTTGCAAATTATATATTTCAAAGGGGTATTTTTGCTAAGTTATATTACGAAGGGTTAGTTGTTATCTGATAATTTAGCTGATAGTCATAAATCTTAAGTTGAAAGTTTTTTAGTGTAAGTTGACAATTCTAGATACTAGCAGTGGTTTTCTATTTTCAATATTATTCTGTAAGTTATACTGTAGCAATCTTTCGTTTTTATCAATAAGGGGCTCTCAAGATTGGAGCAACGCTCTGTGTAGACTTTCTAATCTTATAATGGTGAAGCTAATAAAAAAAATTAAGGTAGTACAACCGGTAAATTCAAATTAAACAACGAGCCAATTTTAGTAAACAGTTTCTTGTGCAGTCATTTGTACGTTTTGCTTCTACGATTTGGAGAGAAACTTGGTTTCAGTGCTCCGGTTTTCTCCCCGGAATCAGAAAAGTTTGAAACACATTTTTGGTTTAGTTTGAGTGTCTTTTAAAAACATAAATACTTTGTTGTGTGTGATTTGTGTTGGAACTTAACAGTTTTGCATCATCATCATCATCATCATCTTCTTCTTCTTCTTCTTCATCATCATCATCATCATCATCGTAATTGGCACCAGATTTTTAAAAAATAGCAAATTTATCGGAACCACTCGCGACGGCATAAGTTGAAAAGTGTAAATGTTAATATCTTAAGAACCATGAAAGATTTTGACAAAATTTTTTCACCACTATTCCTATTTTAGCAAGATCTTGTCACTGAAGTGTTGAAATCTTTCACTTCATATGCATGCACTTGATATATATATATATACAGAGTAGCATACAATAACGTTAGCCAAATATTTCTTCCGATACTGCATGCATTTTCCTTATCAGACGCTTTCAATGCATATAGGTTTCTCGGGTGAATATAGATAAAATATCAAGTGGATTTTAGATAAAGCCGAGCGATACAACTGGATATGTTGGAATAAATACAACACCCACACATGTTTTGTATATTTTGATATCTAACCAGTTCAATTCTTCTTGTATTTATAACGCAACGCACGCAAAATTTTAACTACGAACCTTAGACTCAAAAACAGTTACTTATAAACGAAAAAAGAGATCAATATATTTCAGTATAAGTATTTGCATCGTTTTTTGCTCGAAGACGTAGAAATAGAAATAACGTATAACGGCGGTTTTATCATTAAGATAAACTGGCAAAAACTAACGATAAAATTAAAAACCTATGTTTCGGCGACATCTTTGCTCCATTGTCAAGGGAAACTAAAATAATGTAACTAAAAAGTTCAGAGTCACTCTTGAACTCGCATAATTATTTTAGTTCCCCTTGACAATGGCGCAAAGATGTCGCCGAAACATAGGTTTTTAATTTCATCGTTAGTTTTTCAGCCAGTTCATATTTATCCAAATCACTGCTGATTTATCATAAAGTGAAAAGATTTAAGTGTGCTCAGACAGACCCATTGGAAGTTGGAAACACTAAAACTATAGGTTTATTTGTCTAGCCACACTTGACCAAAGGAATTAACGTACATCCAATCTTTAAGAGTTCTCGTTGCTCTCATGATGTAATACCTTACATTACATTAGTATTTGTAAGGAATTAAACATTTATTTAGTAAATAGGCACTTTAAAAGCAGAGGGTACAGAAAAAAATAAATAGACACTTTCGCTGAAGCCCGCCTATTGTTATCCGAGCCATTTACCGAATATCAGCAATAGAAAGGTGAAAGTTGCAGACGGACGAATATCGAACCAAAAAACCTCCATTGAACACTTCCTGCAGGAAACACTGCTGTCTTGAAATTCCTACTCGAAACTGTTCCGCCTGTCTTCTTTTTTAAACAAACACTTCCCTTACAAAACCGAGCTGAAAACAAGTTTTATAACTGCTGAGATACCAAGGTTGGAAGCGAAAATTTTTAGTATTCAAGATTAAAAATCCTGCATGACAAGTATAAAACTTGTTGCATAGAAAATGAATAACAATAAACAAATTCTCATTTTGATTACGTTTTATTTTTTCTAACATATGATACTAAACTGATTTATTCTATCACAAATCGCAGTTATGGATTTTAAAGAAACCTTGAAATCAATCCGAAAAATGTCCAATACAGGAACAAATTGGAACTCTTGTAAACGAAACACTGCAGACGATCAGCTTTGAATAACCGGTTACAGTATACAGTACACCTTTAATTTAAAAACATAATTTTGATAACAAGTTTTTTTTATAACTCTTTTCTAAACTTTGAAACAGATCCACGTTGCTTGGAATTTAAGGACAATTGGCCTCGGCCCAGGCCTTCAAACACACAATTTGCGCAACAGCTATATTAATACACCAAGAAGAACTCGGTTCTTTTCATTTGAATTATTTTCGTTTGTTACAACTATCTTATCCTTGGAATGAATTTCTGCTTTAAATACCGCAAGACTTCAGCAAAATTTACGTTACGTAGCACACGTATTTGACTAAACATCGTGTCAAGTACAACTAAACACTGAAAATAAACAGCATGGTGAAGCAACAAAATTCCGTTTTTGTGATACTTCAATTCTAGATTTTTAAAATATAATACAAAACTGTTTAATTCTACCCGAAATATCATAAATCTTTGAAATATCTATCATATGGATTTAACAAAACCCACCCCAAACCAAACCGAAAAATGTAGGTAGTTTTGAATTAAGAAATTCTTTTTGATTCTGGGGAGAAATCACAAGCCGGAATCGTGGACTCTTTCTCTCTCAACTAGTAAGTGAAAACGTACAGCCTCCAAATAAGTGGCTTGCTCCTAGAGAATTGTGGTCAGCGGTCGGAGAGTGATTAGATGGCGATTTCACCCTGTCCGTATATTTTTGAAATTTTCGTAGTTTTTCATTAGACTTGTTTAGTTTTGTTTGTGCAATTTTGTGTAGTATTCATCAGTTAAGAAAATATATATAAGTTTTATTTTGCCTGCTGTTTTTCCATTTCACTCAAATACGAGTAAAGAAAATGTAGATATTAATTGCATTCATGTTGCGTTGTGTTTGATGATATATAATTATCTGTGTGTGCGTGCTCCGACCAAACACTCAAAATGAGTGTAATTGGCTTCTTGGTGTTTTTAACTCTCTTGTTACTTTGGCAAGCCAAATTAAACCCTATATTAGCTGATTTCATTTCATGATGACTATATTTAAATCAAATTGCAACAAAAGGTTTATTAAAGTTGTAGTTGGTGTTGAATTTGTTGTATAACCAGACAAAAAACAGTTTACTAAAACGATTTGCTGCTTTTATTGTAAATAACTTGTTCTATATACTAGAACCAACTAAACTAAATTTTTCCCTTTTGTCAGCGAGCGCCTTTATTATTGTAACCAGACTTGTTTAGTGATGTGGCAATAATAGTAATAAACGACAACAACACTTTCTAGTCATCAATCACATTATACAGCTAAAAAACCCTTTTGAACAAAATTTTCTTAAACTCTTCTCTAAACTTTGAGTTCATCGTTGCATAGATTATCGGTTTGATAGCACTGCTAGTAAAAATAGGTAAAGTAAAGTAAAAACTAAAAAATCTGTTATGAATATCAGCATCACTAACAACAAATAGCTCTACAAGTACAAGTGTCGTAACAAGTGGTGGCAGCCAACAAAGATAGAAACTAACAACGACAACTGTCAAAATTCTTGTTATATTCTTTTCCTCAACTCCGTAGGCAGAATTTCCCTCTTGGTTCGTTGAAACCGCTGCCTGGCTGTGTTGACGGACACTTCTGTAGATTGCAATATAATAAGCTACTGTAACCACACTCGGCACGATGAGAAAAGCTGTAAATCCTATGTTATAAATAAATGCTACTGTTTTGTTACGGAGAACTAAAGTGCATGTAGTCTTGTATAGATGCACCTCTATTTCTCCGCCTGTAAAAACGAAAAGGGCGAGGACAACGAGCACGACAGTTACAAACCATGCTCCAACAGCCATGGTTAAAGTACGTTGTTTGGTGTAAACTTTGCGATAAAGCCGTGGCTTTACAAGAAGAATATATCGACTGATTGCTATAAGCATCAAGGTTACTACAGAGGTACCTCCAAAAACATCGGAATTGAAGATAGTTATTACACAGCCATATTCCCCGATGTACCATCTATTTCCAATAGAGGAGGCAGTACAGAAAGGCATTACCAGTCCAGCCATCAGTAGATCGGTTAGTGCCAGTGAGATTACGAAATAGTTTGTAGTTGTACGGAGAGATTTCCTTTTACAGAAAGCAATGCACACAAGCAGGTTACCAACAAACGCTGTTATGCTCAAAAGGGTAAAGAAGAAAGACTTAACCACAATCAGGACTGTCTCTCTTGAATTTGTTATCTTTGAATGATTTAACAAAGAATTTAGTTGTTCACTGCTGTTCATTGTGACTCAGGAACTTTAAGCTGTTCCATCTTGGATTGTGGTTTCTGATTCAGATAGGACCCCATTTTTAAGTAGTTGATGTTGAACTGTAACTGATATTTGAACAGCATGCGTAAAAGAGTTTAATATCATACATCAGTACCAATTATAGAAAAAAATCCGTTAATCGAAAGACTTCGAAATTTGTAATGCAAGCTGTCATATCTCACGCCCAACGACTTGGCAAAACTGGCAAGCATTTTTTCGTTTTATATATGACTCATATTGCTCAAAATTCATAACTCGTGTGTAATAAAAATAGGAGTTAATATTAGCTTATACATAGAATGTGAACAAAACACGTAAAATTCCTAAAACTACACACAGTTTATGTATACATCAAAACTGGGAAAAATAGGCAGAAGAATAACTTGAAAACAAAAGAAACGGCGACGAATCAAACTAAACAAGAATCTGTTCTTTCGTGCATTAGGAAAAACCACTATTTTATTGCTTGAATAGCTTATGCACTGTTCTTAGGAATATTATGGATATGGAATGGGGGGTTAACTAAATGAAATTAAACTTGTTTCGAAACAATTATATTTTGATAACGAGAGAATTTGTTTACGCGTAGAGCACTTTCAGACTAAGCTTTAACTTAAAATTCTGGGTGTGGCGCCCTGACAAAACCATCAGACTACAAAACATTGATCATGACAACCGAGAGAGATCGAAAGCTTTTGCCATCGCTTAAAAACTTCAAGTTTATTGCATACAAAAGTGATTGAACCCTGAAACGAATATCTAGCATGTAGCAGTGTTAACTTGAGTTTCTTACTCAACATCTACTAGATTTTTACAATTCTGTCTGTTTTACTTTCATAAACTAACATTTCCTTTACAAAACGCAGGTGAGAGCAAGTTTTGTAACTGCCGAGATAATAAGGTTTGAAGTGAAGATTTAAAAATGTAAGACATACCTTTTTTTATTAAACATGGAGACAAGTACAAATTTTATTGAAAAGAAGACGTGAAAAGCAACATCCCCTATTCCTTTAAAACATCTATAATTTGGGTTTTAAAGAAACTCAAAACCAAATCAAAATGTGCAGTTTTTAATTCAAAAATGCTTTTTGACTTTGTGGGAAATCATAAGCAACGTCTTCTCTCTCTCAACTAGTATGAGCGTGCAAAATATATGTACATCTTCAAATAAGTGGCTTCCGTATATAGCCACACAAAATTGTTTACTAAAACGAGTCACTGAGTACTATCATTTGAAACAGGTTTTCTATACTGGAGCCCAACGCAATTATATACTTGTAAACGAAAAACTCAAAAGAAGTTTAAATGTTCTCCTATGTCAGCGAGCACTTAAAGATTTTAAGTTCTAGACTTGTTTACTAAGATCCCAAAAATGAATGGCACCATATGCATTACTTCTTTCCGCATTAGATTATAGTTTTCTTAAACTCTTCTCTAATTTTTGAGCTGAGCATTTCATAGACTACCGGATTAATTGCACTGCTAGTAAAAATAGGTAAAGTAAAGTAAGAACTATAAAATTTGTTACGATTTCGAACTTCGTCATCACTTACAATAAACGTCTCTACAAAGATCGTAACAAGCGGTGGCAGCCAACAAAGATAGAAACCAACGACGACAACGGTCAAAATTCTTGTTATCTTCTTTTCCTCAACTCCGTAGGCAGAAATTCCCTCTTGGTTGGTTGAGTCCGCTGCCTGGTTGTGTTGACGGACTCTTTTGTAGATTGCAACACAACAAGCAACTATAACCACACTGGGCAGGACGAGGTAGGCAGTTTTAATCCTATGCCATAAAACACCGCTTCTGTTTTGTTATGGAAACCTAGCAAGCAAGACGTCTTGTACAGTAAAATGTATTTTTCTCTGCCTCCAACAACGAAAAGGGCGAGGACTACAAGCATGACAGTTGCAAGCCATGCACAGATAACCATGGCTAAGGTACGTTGTTTGGTGTAAACTTTGCAGTAGAGCGGAGGGTGTGCAAGAAGAATATATCGATTGATTGCTGTAAGCATCAAGGTTAGGACAGAGGTACCTGCGAAAACTTCGGTAATGAAGATAATCATTTCACAGCCATATAAACCGACGCACCATCTATTTCCGATGAAGGATACAGTACGGGAGGGTCTTACCAGTGTAGCCGTCAGTAGATCGGTTATAGTGCCAGTGAGAATACAAAATAGTTTGTGGTTGTACGGAGAGATTTTCTTTTTACAGAAAGCAATGCACACCAGCAGGTTACCAACAAACGCTGCTATGCTCAAAAGGGTAAAGAAGAAAGATTTAACCACAATCAGGATTGTCCCTCCTGCATTTGTTATCTTTAAATAATTCAGCAAAGAACTAAGTTGTTGGCTGCTGTTCATTGTGACTCGGGAACTTTAAGCTGTTCTTTGGGTTGTAACTTCTAATTCAAACTGGATCCTAACTTTATTACATAGAGTGTTTGGTAAATGAGCAGTTGTTATTTGGGTTACCATTTTTGGGACTAGATTGACAGCTTTTTTGTGATAATCAATACCATATGCAACATAGCAAACAATTTATGGCGTTAATTGAAGAGCTAAATTTTTTGGAAGTTGTCATTTCTTGCGGTTACCTACTTGGAAAGAAATTTCACGAGACTCTCTTTGGCAAATGCTAATACTTGGTTCTAAGAAGATATTAATTCTTATCTACGACAACTCAAATTGCTCAGCTGTAGTATTTATCAAAATATCCATGTGTGTATACACTCTTTACCTTGCACTTGATATGGTGTTTTGACTGAAATTAAATGTTTATGTCGGTTGAAAAGGTTTGATAAAGGAAAGTGCAATTTGATGTAGCAATTGACGTAATATTCCAATTTTTTTGTGTCACGTAAAAATGTTTCTCCCTTAATATATTAATATGTTTTGTTTTACTTGAAACATTATCGAAACATACAAATATCTTTATCCTCCATTGGCATGTTTACAAGTTATACAACGCTTTTGAATTGGATACTTTCGTATACACAAGCCCCCTTTTTAATACTCATGACTAAATGTGGTATCTGATCATTTCACGGGGATCCTTTTTCTATAGCAATATCAAACTTCATTTGTTTAAATTTCAAACCATGCAATAGCATTTGCTAGATTGTTTTGTTGTACGGGTCGTTTTTTCTCTAAATGTCAATAAAGCACGATTGTCGAATGACAAGGATAAGGACGTTCAACCGTAGGGCCAGTCTCTCGATCTTCTATCGGGGGACTTAAAAGAACCCACAAGAGTAGGGTGATCCCGGTGTCGTGGTCTGTCTCTTCTACTTACTGAAGGGAAACTCTTAACTCATATAAATATGAGCCGTATAAAGCGGACTATCTAAGACCCTCAATACCACAGGCAACTGTAAATCATTGTAAACGCATTGAGGCGATGCATAATGCGTACCAAGAACAGTTATTTTTATATACTATATGCAAATAAAGATATAGATAAACAATAAACTGGCTAGAACACAAATGTTCCTTTGCCAAATTTTCGGCTTTATTACAAAAGCTTAAGCCTTCATTTATATCATCTCTGAAAAGTACCAATAGTGGTATATCATTTTTTCCCTTGAAAACTTTCTGCGCACGACGTCTGAGAAACGGCACGAGATACGAACCTAAATCTTTGGTTTAATTGTTCCATATCATAAGACGTAAATAATGGGGAAACTAAAACGTGCCCGTATAAATTATAATTTGAGATGAAGTATCTCGTCATTCATTTTTACCAATGTTCTCTTTGTTTCTTGGATTGGGAAGGTGGGATTAAGTAATATGCTTTACCATACATACTTTTCTTTTATCTAATTTTGATTTCAAAATAGGACCTAGATAATCATAATCATGTTAATCTGTTCTAAATAAAGTGTGATATCATTCGCCTAGTTTGGCTTAATCTACTTATCTAACTGAACACAAAAATTTTTTTAACATGCTTCAGTTCTTTCAAAGACCTTTGAGCCTTGATTAAGCTGTTTCCTTGTACTCCGCGTGTTGGTTCTTATAGACAAACGTTTAACAAATAGTGTCTGTCTTGAGTTAATATTGTTCCTGGAAACACTTTAGCGTAACTGAACTGTGTCTAAGTAAGGAACAAAATTTCCACACAATTACACACACACACAACTCCTTAATAGCTTATACTGCTTGTAGTAATGAAATCTCAAGTAGCACCTTACGGCAATTTTTCCCAAACTACATTGAAAAAAATCCTACAACTGCAAAGACTCCGATAATAACAATGTATCTGAACTGAACGCAAAACTAGTTTTCCTTAAGTGTCACGTGAAACTGATAATAGAATAAAAAGAACTTCTGACAGGTTTAAAAATAGTTAAAACATGTGGTCCAATTCAATGAGTATTTTTGACACAAAGATCACGTTGGTTATGATTGGCATGTTTAACCCTTAGGTAAATACTTTGGCGCTTCAGTAACGAACGCTAACTGTTGGGAAGCTGTATAGTTATGGACCAACGGACGCTTCTACCACTAATTCTGTTCAATTTAAGTTCCATGGATTCGACACAGAGTTATGTCACTAATTTTGTTCGATTTAAGTTCCAAGGAATCGACACAGAGTTTTCAGTTCAGATTTTCACATCCGTAGTTGAACCAAGATCAACATAACGCTAAATCTCTGCCGTATTTCACGCATATTTCAAGTGGTTTCGAAGCATACAAAGTTAAGGCATTGCTAATTTTTAAACTTGTCTTTTAACTAAAACTAACGACTAATTTATATTGATTAGTTCTAAAACATTGACAACTGCTTCTCTGATAGTTATGTAGCGTCTACCGATTGGAACTAATTAGTCTTCTTTTACGAGACTCATAGTCGATTTTACGCTCTGATGCTTCCTACAAATATACCTTTTGATGTTTGTCGATATATATAATAAACTCAGCAACATTTTATTTCCACAAGAAAATGCTTTACATCGATTTTCAATTGGAACTCTTTTTACAGGACCTTTATGGAGGACGTGTCATGAGAATTTATGGACAAAACGAAACTTTCAAGAATTGAAACAACGTGCTATCACTCGTGGCGCTGTAAGGACGGAACCACAAGCAGTTTTTATGATTATCATGGTCATCAAATGATCAGGGACTTAAAAAAATGGTTAGATACATAACCGATGAACCCACGATCAGAAAGTATTACAAGCCAAGGAATTGTTTAATCAACAGCAAGGCGTAAACTGACACACGGATTCTAAGGGACATCACACATATCACAAAAGCTTGAAACATGATACGTACAAGTGAGGGGCCTGGTGACAAGTGGTAATAAAAAGGTTTTAAAATATTTAGAACAGTAAGAAGATAACCAGAAGCGGCGGATGTTGTGGTGCGTCAAACAAAGTTTTTCAACAGGTCTAACTCCTTGGTGGATTATATTTGCTGCGGTTCTGTAGTCAGTACTTTAAAATTGTAAATTTCATTCCTTTTCTAAACAGGCGAATCGCAAATATTTTGACAACACACCGAGATACACGATAATGTGAAAGGTATATGCAATTCTTAGTTGAAACGAACACAAAAAGAAAACAAAGCAAGTGAGGCGAAAAACGTAGAAAAATTAAGAGAAGATTACAGACTTCATGAAAACACTTCTTCAGATTTTAGCTCCAATCTGGAATAGGGATTGTTTCATTTTGAGGATTCAATGTGATAACGACCTGCTAAAGTTGTATTTTAGTTATGGAGTGACAAATTTCAATGCCGAGACTCCGAAAAAAGGTCATCGGACCGACTCCTGTTAGGTACTCACAAAAACTTTCTTCTGAGAAAAAAACGGAACCTCTGACAAGAGTTTCTTTTGCAGCAAGAAAACTAACTTCCATTCACATAAGAGTCTGGAGGCTTTCGAACTGTTTCTTCCAAGCAATGCGTTATCTAGCTGTAAGAATCCATTTTGACACGAGGTACAGTCTTGATATTGGATCTTATAATGTAAAGTTTTTCTTTATTTCTAGATTTATAAACAATGCCTCACAACGAAGGAGAACAGGAAGGCCTTGCATTTGAAATGGTAAGCCAATTGTGAGACCTAACCTAGCTTTTTCTATGTGTTCATTCATGATTGAAAGTTAGTTCACCTTAAGTAGGTTACTATTTATCTGCAAACTCATCTTTTGAACTTTCTTTGATGCAGGGCCGCTTTAGCTGCCTTTTAACCATAATTTGAATGTATTCATAAACACATTTAACTTTGCTAAAACTTTTTATGAACTATTTGCAGCCCGGAGTTCCTTTGGACCTAGCTCTTGGTAATCAAGAATATTACCAGCTGATGGAAATTAACCAAATCTTGTAAGTACGTCAAATTGATCATAGTACGTATACAACTCAACCCGTTAGATCAGTAAAAAAAATCTATTGCATAGCTAGCACTCACCAAAATTGTTGGACTGATAAATCGCTTACACGAAAAGAGATAACTATATTTGCAAAAAATATTATTTCCAGTGTTTGTTTTCAGAACTAATAGTTTAAGTTCTTTGCAGATTCCTTCTTCAGTGGTTTCAAAGTAAACTCACTTAAAACGGTTCAGTACTATTCCATGTTTCATGCTCAAATCAGATTAAGAAACTAATGAAGTTTTGGCTATTTAAACAATGAATGACTAAAGGTGATTTTGTAGTTTGGATGATAGAGTACAAGATGAAGACCTATCTGCCTAAGGTCTGAGAGAAACCTGATCTTATTTCATCTCTTCTGATTTAATTAATCTGTTTTGATTTAATCTGTTCTGATTTCAACTAGCTCTTTTTTTGCCTTTCTAATCGTGTTAAAAGACCTGCACTGCTTTTGGCAATTTGTATTTAAACAACTGAATTTTCAGTCAGTTTGATAAAACTTTTCACATTGTATTTGGTTTCACAAAAAAGAAATAAAACTAAAATTAGAAGAAAATTAAAGCTTACATATTTTGAAAGTATCTCTGTACAAGACTTATATGACAATTTACCTCTTAGAGAACAAATCAACATTGCACGGAAAGTCAAAAAGATTTGCAAAGGGCAGGTACGTAGTTCATGTATTGAGTTCTTCTTTGAATTTTTGTCTTGGCACTACGAACACATTTTTTCACACATATATAAAAAAAACTTTTTTAGAGAATCACAATATCACTCGGGTTTCAAATTGTAGTTTTCATAATTGATACAATAATAAAAACAAGGATAAAACCTAATAGTTTATAATACATTTTACAATTGTAACTTATTATTACGAATATAAAATTTTATCAACTAAATACTTGTCAAAATTGAAATTTGTACAATAAGAACAAACTGTCACCTATTTTTCACTGATGAACATCTTTAAACCCCAATATAATTATAAAAGAACAACAGGAAAAAACACTCTCCCCATCGAAGTCAACCTTTTCTTATCTCATTGTATTTAGGCAGTTTGCATATTTCAAACGAATAATCTTATCTTGTTTACTTCAATATGTTCATTAAAATCGTTCCTAGCACCTGAAGTATTATGAGTAATAATTCTCCTAAAAACATTTTATTCTTGATTGGTGAATGCTCACACCAATTTTTTTTCAAGATATCCCTCTAATGTATAAAAAGTGTAGATCTTCTTTTGTGATAAACTGTAAACTTATAATATACCAAATGTCGCATGTTAATGAAATTTAGGTTGTTTTACTGTTTAGACTAAACAGGCTTTTAAAAAACGACTCTTGTACAAGTTGTAACAAAACTAAACATTTACATATGTTTTGGCAAAAACAAAAAGATTTTAAGAAATATAAGAGTAAATTTACCTGGATGGACAAGTGATCCGAAAACGTTTGTTTATAATAACTTTTATACATTTCTAGCCTTATATATTTTTAAATAATTTTATGGAGAACTCAATTTTAAAGAGTAAATTTCATTTATACTTTTCTTGTCTAACTGACACTTTGAATAAATAAACATAAACAATGAAAGGGATTAAAAAGGTTTTCACAAATTTTACTAAAACTAAGTTATTTTTGTACTGTTATTGAACTTACGTTAGCATGTAAATAAAAAACAATTTACTGCTTCTTTTGATCATTTTCCAATCTATACAGCTTATATATTTAAAACTGCTAACTTTTTAACATTTTCCAGTTTATAAAGCTCATTTATAGATTTCTCAATTTTGCTCCTCTTAATTCAAGTGTTGGTATTTGACATTACTAGAACTATAAACTTAAAATAAAACAATGATTAACTTACGAATTTGAAGAGAAAGACATAAAGGAAATATGATCAAGGAACAGAAGATTCTGGAATTTACGAGTGTGAGTATTATAATATTTGTTAGATAATTGTTAATTCTTACTGAATCAGTGTTGAGTGTAAACAAGGAATACCAAACGATTGTCAACAATTCAATTTAAACGAATGCATATCTCTTGCTCGGTTTGTCTGTTTTTTGTTACTTTAACAAAAATTTGTGTCAAAGCAACTTTTATCATTTACTTTGAACAGATTGTTTCTTAAACCTAAATCTACAGAATATTTTTTAAATATTAGATAAATGAATTTAAGTTTGATCGATGGTGTTCTACTTGCAACTTGATGTGATAGAAAATTTTACGTTTTCATGCTTTTTTGGTTGTTTACCAAAAATCTAGCTAGGAACAATATACGGAAACAAATTGTCAAGCCAGTTTTAGCCATGCTACCATTGTAGCATGATATCGAGACAAAAAGCTATGAAACTCAATCATGAAATTACACAAATACAAAACGTTTGAAAAAACAAACAATAATGATAGTTTAAAGAAGGTTTAAAGCATTACAATTAATAAATTGACAAAGAAAAATATCTTAAAACTCCTAAAATGAAACACACTCAATTTTTTCATTGCCAGATAAAATCTAAAGGTTTTGCAGAACAATCAACATTATTTTACAGCAATTAGAGTTTTTTTTGGCATGAGTTACTGGTTTAATACGAGTAGATGACAGTGTTACAGAAGGCCTTTAGTAGTTGGTCCTAATTTTGCAACAATTAAATCAAACATTTATTCAAATGTAAGATTATTTCATTAGAAACAAATATGCTGATAGGACCATTTGCTGATTTTAGGACTTCTACAATGATCCTACTGCTTAGCATATTCGCCCCCAATGCCTCATATCATATACAGTTTATCAATTTCTTTTTCATTTTTGCAATAACAATAAAGTAGGTTTGTATGGTTTTGAAATTATTTTTCAAAAGTTTTTAAACGAGTTTTCATTATCCACCATAAAGACCCCTCAAGTATGAAATTATCCTAGTCTGCAAAAAGGAACACATGATAAAATTTTCCTTTTTTCTAACAACCCTTTGAAACGCAACAGATTGTAAATGAATGCTGAAGACTTCACTTAACGTAGCTGGTAGGGAAGTTACAATAGGCAACATAAATAAGAAAATGCATTTTCAAAGCTAACAAAATAATGCATTTCAATTTTCAGATTATGGAAGCTTTGTGATGGATTGACATTGTCGATGAAGCCACACTTGTTGTTAATAATAATAATGATAATAAGATTTCATCCAATTGTCGTTAAGCCTCAAAACACAAAATAGTTACATTTCTGATTATTCATACCTCGTGGTATCTGAAATTAAAGACCAGATTTCTTTAACTTTGCTGTGTATACCATATTTAACGAACTTACCTGTATTAATCTAGATGTATGATTGTTGGTAACTTTTAATTGCCAACAGTGTGCTGCCAAACTAAAGAATTATACACGAAGATAAATTGTTGCTTCAGAGAATAATTGAGTATACCATGGTTGTTGTGTATATAAGTATGAAAATAAAGGAGTATTTGCAACACCTGTGTGAAATATTGCTGCTCGGTTATGCTGGTTCAATGCAAATTATAAGTATGAAAATTCACCAAACCCTTTATAACCTACCCAACAAGACTTAATTTTATTCTATAACTGATGAGCATAGGAAATTATTGAATTTGAAAATCATTTATGTGTAGTTTTTTCCAAGAGCAATATACGCGGGTGTCAATTATGTTGAGTCAGTCATTGAGTGGTTTATACACAGACGAGCCTCAAGAGTTATAAGTGTAACGTACAATAGAGGTTCAATTGAACACTTTCAACTTTAAATTTAACAAAAAATCTTGACAACAAAACGTTCAGCACAAACCTGTCATGATCTAGATTGATGACCCATGTTTCTTATTTTGGAAAATATTTTTGCTATCTGCATGAGGATTTTTACAACTTTGAGTCTTTGACCCTCATTATCTATAGGGCACATTGGTGTTCTTTTATGGAAGTTTATTTGTCTTTGTAAAAAAAACCCTGCAAAGCCGAACTACAGGTCAGATAATTTTCATGTATGTAGTGTACGTGAGAATGGCCATTAATTTACTTCTGCTACCTTCTGCTCATTTATTCAAGCTTTCACTTCATAGTTTATTTCAAATTGTTTGACTTAGGCGTTAGATAATGGCAAGGTATGCTTGCAGATCCACTGCTATGATAATAAGTAAAAACTTTAATAATTTCTCCTATTATAAAGTTATTTAGTAACTATTTACAATAATAAACTAATAACAAAGGTAACTATTATTGAAATATTCCATTTCAATACAATATTTGATCTTAATCATTTATAGAAGCAGGCTATTCAGCGATTTTTAAGGCAAAAACAAAAGCCGAACAATTCAAATACAGAATCAGCTGCTTGCAAAATTCTTTTACATAAAAAACTGCCTTGCTGGTTGACCGAAGCCTGAGAACAAACAAAATTTGAATGGTCAATAGCAAATTAAAAGAATAGTGTTAATTTGTTTTGATTTTGAGTTTAATTGGTAAAATACCAAGACTGAAGTAACATAGTACGATACCTTTTGACAGCAGCTAATGCCAACACGTGGGTGTTTTGTATTTCCTGTTTCTGGTGCATGTGTCGTCGATAAAATTAACAGAGAACGTTTCAGCGAAACAAATTTTTAACAATCTTTCTAAAAACGTCTTTATTACCAACAGCAGCAATCATCTAAGCATCTATGATTTCATGACACAGTTTTGTAATCAGATTTGCCGAAAGCCGTAAGGGTTTTCCCTGACAATGTCATGACTTGTAACAGAATGATACTAAAACAACATGCTGAGAATTACTGATGTTTCCTAAAATAGCAAAGCTTTTTGTAATTCAAATCAGTGTCGGGAACATAAAGAACCAGGCTTGTCTTTGATTGACATGTTTAACCTTTATTTAGGTTTAGTGACGTCTCCATAACGAATGCTAACGAACTATTAAGAAAGAAGCTATAAACACTGAAGAGTGGTGGAACGATGCTAGTCACATTGTTTTATAATCAATTTTTTCTCTATGAAGTCGACACAAAGTTTGGAAAGAACAACAGGTAAACCAAATACAGGCTTTTTTTCATATTACTGGAGATACTTCATCGTATATATTCATTCTGAGCAAGAGTGCGGAAACTGGGAGGTTTACTGACGCGTAGCCTGGTATTTCCCATTTAGTAGGGTAAATACTTATCTATATCGATTAGCTTTAGAGATACAACAAATCCTTTGCACACAAACGAAAAGGAACTCTTACTAATGAAACTGATTGCTTTCCTGCCAAAAATTTATCGTCGACTTTATGCTCCGCCGCTTTTTACTGCTTCTTGCTATTAAATGAATTAAAAACTAGTTTTAATTGCTATGATAAAACATGTAGTATATTATTTTTAATACATTGGTTTAATTTCATGTAGGCCATGCCTTTAAGGAACCCTACATGAATGAAAAACGGCAGAGGAAACACCACCATATGTGGAGGGATAACATTCGGAAAGGGAGCATTTGGGCATCGTTGAATATGGGACGAAGTCACGCCATCTAATGGTTATGCCGGCCGAAATAAACCTAGAAATAGTTTTAACCAAGTTTCGGAAGGACTATGGAAAGATCTACCTAACCACTGTACGAAAATGGAAACTTCCTGTAAGTTGGTACAGTATGCATGACAAAATTGATGTGCATGGTCAATCATGCTTTCAGTGTGTGCGACTGGGTACCAGTTCAGCCTAAGACATAAATAAAAACACGTCGCCTACCGATCACCTGCGTTGGAAGAGAGAGAAGCAAAGTGACAGCTGGCGCGGGGAAGCAAAGAGGACTTTGTTTTTGACTGAAGTTGCTTGGTAAGTCATTTTAGCACGTCTTGTTCTAATTCTTTTTTATTTCTGTGAATAAATGTGTGTTAAGTATTTTAAGAATTCCAGCTTGCCAACAAAAAAGCAGGCAAGTTATCAAAGCGACACCGAGTTTTAGAAACCCACACGAAAACAATAAACTACTTGAGAAAATGAAGGAAAGAAAAATATAAGCACTTTATTTAAGTAGGCTACAAAGCGAAATTCTAAGAGCATGTTTTGAATTTGTTGGTACTTAACAAACGATCTGACGTAAAATTTACGCAAAGAAAGTCCTTGCTAAATTAATTTCCTTTAGACCGGTAACTAGACGCATTCAATATTCATACAGCTTCGACATAACGCCAAAATAAACACTTTCCCCAACACGGTATCGTTAACACTTTTATACAACAAGATTTATAAATCAATTATCTCGTTAGAATAAATAGATTAAACACGATATCTTATGACTTGAAGAAGTTAAACGCTTGGAAACAAAATATTAATGACAAGCCTAGTGCTTCTGAAACATAAGTTCAAGCTAATTATATATTCATACTTTATTGAAATGTAATAATAGTTGGCACTTGTATTTCATACTTTTGATTCAATATTATTTGGGTTCAGATCAGTAACGGAAACTTAGCTGACCAAGCTGAACAATATTATGGATAATCAGCCAGAAGCGAACCAAACGATCGAGGAGGTAAATTGACAGTTCTTTATTTTCAACCTTGTAAATAGAATAATTTACTTGTTTTGCTATCTCACGGATTATTTTATGTGGTGTTTTGAGATGATTCAAAGTTACATTATACAAACAGCTTCGCTAAAACTCAGTCGGTTAACTAACCTGCACGCTAGTTTGAGAGTTTTTTGCACAGGAAAGTCTTAGCTTTGTACACAAAGGAAACATCTAACCCAAGTTCTACGAACTGTTTGCAGTTTGTAAGGAACAGTAACGGAGTGCCATTGGACCTTGGAAGCCAGGATAATTCCCGCATAGAAAATGATCCTGTCATGTAAGTATCCACTAGATAAATAAAAGCGATAAGGTTGAAGATATTTCTATCAGGAAATCTCACTTTAAATCCAAAGTAACCCCAAAAACGTAAATTGCTACATGTACGAATAATTTTGAATAAATTACGATACGTCAACAGTTAAAATCAATTTGCCATCAAATTTTTTGGTTAAGCAATACTGTAATGCACAATTTAAGAGCTTATTGAACTTTTAATACAAGAAGAACCTATAATATAATTTGCTTAGCATTTTATTGTTTAATTGAAAAGTACTGAAATCCAGAAGAAGACTAATTTGATGATTTGTCTGATGGAGAGTTAATTCGTTTCAGAGAGCGAGAGATTACGAGAAGATTGGTTATAAATGAGAACTATCACGAGGTATGTAACATAACGGGGCGCTTCAGTTGTGTTAAGTTTTTTATGATTATTTTGTTTAGATACAACGAAAATGTCCTTTGTATGCATAATACAAAAACTCTTTTGGTGTTTTTATATCTAGAAGATTTTGTTTATTATACCAATAAGTTTTTAAAGCATTTTCATTAAATTAAATTCAACAATGAAAAGATACAGCGTCAAAGAGTTATACTTGACCAGGTATAATAACTTAAGCTAAACTTCTAAATAGCTACTGATAATTGAAACTGTATTTCTTAAATAACAAGACAATATAAAGTTTATTTTAAACGCATAACTTTTAGACATCCTTGTTCAAAATATTTTGCAGATGAACTGAACAACGAATGATTCGTTGTCATTACATACTTGGATCTCATCAAGTTCTACATACTTCTGACAACAATCATGTACTTAAACATGTAAGTGGATAAATACTTACTTCGTGATAACAGAGTTAAAAAGTAATAATAAGTCTGAGTGAGGTGCTTGTTACTTGAATAATTCATGTTTTTATTTCATGCCTATTTAGGTTTTCGCAACTTAAATAAATTAAAACAAGGCAACAGAAAAATAGCAAACTCTAAAGGCCCGTTCACACGCGCGATTTTTGCGGCGATTTTAGGTGCGATTTTTTCGGCGATTTAGACAGCGAGAAAAATTCGCACATGTGAACAGCCTGCGATTTTACTGCGAGTTTGCAAATCAACGTTGGTGCGATATCGCTGAAGTTTTGAACATGTTCAAATTTCACCGCGATATTGCTGCGATTTTATTCAGAAATCTACAAAAATTAACTCCAAGGGTCCCCCCAAAGGTAACTTGTTGCAGCTTCCGGTCAAAACAATGATGGCGGAAAAAAAGGCAGACTCCCACAAAATTGTCAAAAAAAACTGGAAGAAAGAAGATGAAGAAATTTTAATTGTTGAATGGAGCAAGTACGAGTGTTTGTT
>JAOBAT010108079.1:0-14933 GCA_026413305.1 Hydrozoanthus tunicans
TCATGAATCATTACTGATGCATAAATAAATAAACTGAACGGGTAGGTTTTTAACCTCTCGAACGTGTTCCATTCGTCCTCTGTTAAGGTAGTAGATTTGATCGGACGCTACAAATAGTAATAAAAAAATTTATCGCTCGAAGCCGGCTCACGATATTGTAACAAAGGGTGAAAAGTGTCACTCATTTGAAAGTTTCTTATTATCACCAGGCAATAATTCTACCACTGAACTGTTTTTTTTTAAAATTATTATTTAATGATCATTTTGAAATTTAAAAAAGTGTTTGAAGTTCAACATTCTCTCATTAGAAAAGGAAGTAAAAATTGCAGTGGCCGAACCACCAGTAAAGTCTTTTTTATTGCTCGAGGTGAAGTTCAATATTCCCTAGCTCATTCGAATGGGAAGTAAAAGTGTGCTGGCCGAAGTTCAAATGCTTTGCTTGCATTAATCATTTTGAATCTGGCACGAATGCGATTATGGTCGTATCTACGTATAAAACAGACTTTGAACTGAAGCTCAATATTACGCACTGGGCGTGAATCAGACCCGGGCCTCCCGCGTGGCAGGAAAGAAACTACGCGCGACTAAGCCACCAGTTCTGTCTTACGGAATTATTATTTTGAATTTGGTACGAAAGCGATTTTAAAAAATCTGTTCTGCAATTAGATTATTGTTCGAAGTAAACTTCATGATTCACTTCTTTGAAAATAAACTAAAATTGCACTTGACGGGAATCGAAGTCGGTCCTGCAGCGTAGCAGGCCAGAATTCTACCACTGAACCACCAGTGCTGTCTAAACTACACTAAACTAGACGTCATTTACTCAACGAAGGTAAACATATTAAGTTTGGGGAAGTTATCTAACATATGGCCCTCGGCACAGATCTTGCTGTTATTTCAAGTCAACTTTTTTGGCGTTATTTCAAGTCATTATTTCGCTGTCTTGTGTAACTAACATTTTGAATTTCATACTAATGCGTTTATAGTGGATTAATAAGTTAATCCAGTTTTTGAATTTCAATTTTCTCTGTCTTCTCTCACTCCAACAGTAAATAAAATACACAGGCCAAGAACCGAACCCTGCCCCTTGCGTGGTGGACGAGAATTCTGACATTGAACCACCAGCTAGTGCTGTCTTTCATTTTTGTTATTTTGAATCTCATACGAATGCAATTAGGGTCGATTATCAAGTTAGAACAATATTTGAAGTGAAGTTAAATATAATGTGATTCGAAAAGAAAGTTAAAATGGACAGGCCGGTCCTCCCGCGTGGCAGGCCATAATTCAACCGTTGAAACACCAGCGTCCACTGAACTGGTTTTGTTTCACAAGTTCATAGAAGTCACGCGTATCTTATATTAATTTTTTCTCGAAAATAATCTTCAGGTTTGGCAAAGTACCTACACAAAAGCCTGAACCGAAGCTCGCAGTACTTCATTTACTTATGGTAACTTCAAGTAAATTATGTTAACGAAACACTTTAGAATACTGCTGTCTGTTGTTTACAAGATATTTACCAACTATGCAGTTCCTCAAATGAAAACAAGTTCAGTTCCTTTATTTAAACATCTGTGTAACTCTCTAATCGATCAAACCAGTTCAGCCACTTTTCAATCCGCCCTTAACACCGTCCTAGATTATTCAAAAACTTAAGTTTTATCGTTGTTTTTGCTTATCTGCACATTCTGTTGCCTGATTTTAGCTTACCTATGCATTCAATCACTCATGTGATGGGAGATTCCATCTAACGAATGATGACTAGTGCATAAATAAATAAATTGAACGGGTAGATTTTTCACCTCTTGATGTGTGTCCCATTCGTCTTCCTTTTAAGGTAGTAGATTCGATCGAACGTTACAAAAAGCAATAAAAATTTTATCGCTTCAAAGGCTTAAGATGTTGTAACAAAGGGTGAAATGTATCACTTATCTCAAAGTTTCCAAGAGGCTGTGACCTGAAAGGTAAGTATCTCTTTAGAAACTCTTTAAACTTCTCATTCTTGATTTCATATACTGTGTTTAGGCAATTTCTTTTATGTTGGTCTTTAGTTTTATTCCTTGACACTTTTTCTTGGAAATCAAGTCCAACTTGTTAATCAAAAACAAAACATTTTGCACCCTTTTTTCTGTTTTTTACGTTCACCCTTTTTTGACCAAATGCACATGGTTACTTTTTATTACGAATGTTGCATTTGCAAAAAAATAAAGACTTAAGTGGCCAAACATTTGCTGTGGAGTTTTTGTTTACTCGTCCCCATGTTTGTTTTCTTGAAACTCACAGCAATGTGTTTTGTGTTAAATTGAAGAGTTCGTGGTTATATGTTCTCTAGTGATTTTTGTTTTTAGGTTTTTTTTCCCAAACGAGACGCTCGGTTCAAAATAGTTTAAGTATTGGGCTAGCGTGTCGAAATTAAGGTAGTGGTTTGAGTGCCCATGTGATTCGCTTACCTTCTATAATCATTCGTTCGGTTTTAAATTGACGTGTTTCAACCTGAGGATCTCGTTCGGATTCAAACTCCTCCCCGCTGAGGAGATTAAAGTTAATGAATATTGATAGTGACAGAGGAAACAGTCTTGTACTTTTTTTGCTTTAGTCGAAACTACACTAAGTTTACAACATGTAAAACCCACTATCCACACAACTTTGCTGTCTTTTCAATCAATTATTTAATAAAGATTAAAGTTTACAGTCGGTTAAAAAAAATTATCGCTCTACTTTTCCAATGATAGAACCCGATTATGTTTGTGCTGTAGTAGTTTCAGTGAAGAAAGTTCTTTATAAACATGATGTGTACCTAAACTAGAGTAGGTAAGTTATGGCATTGTCGCCAATCAGTTGCCGCCGATCGCTTGTTGGTGTGAACTGATTGCGTTAGATGCTTTAAAACCTATTTGGCTCAAGTTCTGCTTTGTGGTTATAAGGTCTTCTTGATAACCGAAACGGAGCTAATTTTTTAATTTGCTGTCCTGCCTTTCATCTGTTCCTTCATCTATTCATTCATTTGGGTCTTCACACATTCATTTTCGTACCCGCCTGCTTTTTACGTTATTGTTTCCTCCTTCCTTTTGAAGAGATTGCAATTCGTACAGAAGATGTTTACCCTTCCGCTTTGGTATGTGATATTTGGAGCAATGGTGTGCCTGGCACAGGAGGATGAGTCACTCAACCGTAAACAACAGGAAGCGAAGAAAGCACTTAGACAGGAAATCCTGAAACTACTGGGCATGACACATGCTCCGAAAGTGAAAAATGGTTCACAGGAAAACATTAACTTGCAGTCCATTATCGACGCATTTAACAAGCAAAACGAAGAACCGGAGAGCAATGGTAAGAAAAAATATCGAGCTGAGTGAGTGTGCGCATGCTTGAAACTGAAGGTCTCCGAAAATGAGACACACCAGGAAACCTATTATAAATGGATCAATTGCAATCAATCATACACAAAGGAAATGTGCTTTTTAGGTATTGTAACTAGGGGAAACAAAGCAGCGCACGAACTAAAGCAGGTTAAAAATTGAACATGGCAATTTATCTGAATGATGATGATCAATATTTTGTAGGACATGCTGCATCGAGGTGCGCTTAGCATCCGGGATTTTTGGCTCGTCACTGCCCGGAGAGGGATAATGCTCCCGCCCTCACTCAAAACTTCTTTGTTATTGGGCGTATAATGCTGAAAGCTGGCATACTTGTTAAGTGGTACAAGCTGCTGTTGAAACCAAACTGGGCTGATGATGTATCTCGAGGCAGAGAGATCATCAGCTCAAGTTTGGATTCATCGAATGGTTATTGGTTGACAGCAGATTTTTTTAAGATGCAAATTCGTCGGAACCACCAGTGACGTCATCAGTTGAAGACATTAAAAATGTTAACATCTCAAGAACCATAAGGGACACTTTCCACCGCTGTCCATCATTTAGCAAAGCCGACCCACTGCACGAGGAAATGAAACTTTACACTTCATAAGCACTTTGATCGAGAGATTAAAAATTTGGCAAACCAAAAGATTCCCCTAAAGCTTAGGTCAAGTCACGAGATATTAGCTTGTAACATTAAACTGTTTTCGAGTTATGTACCGAAGCACACTTTGCCGGGTTGTAAAAAATGCCCCCCCCCCCGCTAGACAGTGTGAAACCTGTCAGCACGCTTGATAGTTCGAGTTTTTGTCCTTACCCCTGTTCCTAATCATTAGTCTGTACTTGTTGGTAATTTGTGTCGTGGTAGACGTCGTTGCGACAAGAACATAGGATTGTCCGTTTGACAGAAATATTACAACACCACCGATTTATTATGTTTTATAACATTTTTTTTTGCCCAACAGGAGACCTCTCTGTGAGAACAACAACCAACCGTCCCGACTGTGCAAGGCGCTCTTTTTATGTAGATTTCGGAGATCTTTATGGTAAAAATAATTTTATAATTGCACCATATGGTTACCAGGCGTATCACTGCCAAGGCGAATGTCCTCGCTTGGGACCGAACAGCACAAACCATGCGAAAATTCAGAACCTGATGCATGTGACTAGCTCTTCAGTGCCAGCTGCCTGCTGTGTGCCTACTACTCTCGATCCACTCACAGTTATGTACAAGGATACCAATGGCAGTATCAGAATTGGGCGAATGGAAAACATGATAGTAGATGAGTGTGGATGCCGCTGATTTAACCGTCTGTTATTTCTTCGGCTTATAATGCCCTTTTTTTTCCGTGACAAGAGGTATTGATCATATTCAATAAAAAAAAAGAAAAAAGCACCACTGTCTGGCATTTACAACTTAACAAACTTTTGGCCAGTAATCAATAGAAGTATAGTATGGGCGAACTAGCCGTATTTGGAGAAGCATGCATAAATTATCTCTTGGATGACGTTATAGGTCACAAATAATAACGAGACGGGTTTATTTATTTCTTTTGTTTTAGAAGTTCATGAACAAAATGAGGAGCCGGCATAAATTATCTCTTTCTTTTGTTATGAAAATGATCTCGATGGTCGCTTTTCTCAAATGGCGTCAAATGCATTTGTTATGCAAAACAGCTGTCAGTTTATATTAATTTCAGAGATGAAACCGGGTGTGTAGTAAAGTAGCCTTCGGCCGACGGACATTGAAACACATAATTTTGAAATGCATTTTTCACCTATTTAATTTCCCTGAAGTTGCTGTCCATGACAAGATGATTAAAGAAACCAAGCAGTTTTCAAAACAATTTGTTTATGTTTTATAATGAGTTGTTTTTGATTTATTATTGGGCAAAGACGTGTTCTTTATAATTCTTACCACATTTAACCGGAGATAACAGTATCGTTTTTTCTATTGCCAAGATGGTGATTTTTGAAAACTAATGTCTGAAAATGGGATGCTCCAGTATTAAAAATAACTTCTGCACACATAATTACTTGAATAAGCAAAACGTTTTGTGATCATGTGACTTGTGAATCGAGGTGCGCCCGGCTTGTACCCAGAGGGGCACATCGATGATGGAATTCTATACAATTTTGCGCACTACCCGAGGCCTGAATCGTACGCTTATTGCGTTTGCTGTTTTTGTTTGATTTTCACCTTACACTCACTCTTCAAACTATCCATGCAAAGTCAGAGAAAACGGAAAATATTGTACGACTTTTAGATAACCGCCTTTGGGGTTGATTTGTGCCCCTCCCCCTCCAAGGCCTGATAGGGGTTGAGAAGGGTTATTCAAAGTGTTGTAACACATAGGAGATATGATGTGAACATTTACACTGCAATTGCAATGTGAAAACTTACACTGTCGACACAAGAAAAACCTCTAGCCCCCAAGAATCTCCTGTATTTTGAAGTTCGAACGTTGGCAACTCTGAAATTAAACTGACAGTTGGCCACATGGGGCCCAAATGATGTATTCAGCCCCTTGTAATATGACAACTCTTTCGCGCACATTACTGAGCACAAACGCCCTGAGAGTGACTCTTGACGCGCTTGGAATTAAATCAAGATGCCAAAGACGCTAAAGATGGCATTATAAGTAAGTAAGTAAGTAAGTAAGTAAGTAAGTAAGTAAGTAAGTAAGTAAGTGGGTAAGTAAGTGAGTAGATCGATTACAGCATGGCAGTAATGTTACATATTTCTTTCATAGGCCTTTAAACAAGTGCAAACGTGTATACATGACTATTCAGTATCGCTTTTCGGAACATAAAACAGTTTTAAACTGCGTTTCAGAACAATGTATTTGTTCTTTTGCCCCACTCAAGTTTCAGAACGAAAGATGCATCAAGTTCCAGTCAGTTTTGGTTTTGTACGGTGGCCCACAAGTGCACTCCGAATTCGAAAAGGCCCACTCCGAATTCAAAAAGTTCACTCCAAATTCACAACGTTCACTCCGAATTCAAGAAGCTCACTCCGAATTCAAATAGTTCACTCCAATTTCAAAAACTTTGCTCCGAATTCAAAAAGTTAACTCCTTATCAAAAAGCTCACTCCGAATAATTTAGCCAGCTGAATTGCAGTTCTTTACAAAAATTTATAACAAATTGCATTGTGTCAAATATTTATCTTCAAACTACGTTTACTTCAAACATTTTAAAATCGACTTGATCTTTCCTACAGATCCGATGTTATAACCTCTTAACTTGCATCTCCTCCGTTTAAAATTAGATACTGTATATTTTTATATTGCCTTTAAGAAACATGTACGGCATGGTATACAGTATGGTATGGTATGGTATGATACAGTATGGGTTGGTATGGTATGGTATGGTATGATATTGTATGGGATGGTATTGTAAGTTTTCGGCTCATAAAGAGTATCAGTACGAAAGTTTTTTGACACCCTCCGTTTACCGCCAAAATGGCGTCGAAAGCCAAGATAGGACAGGTCTGTTGATTACAGTTCACCATTTATTTCTTGTATTTACACAGTAAACTTTTGACATCTTATCATTTTATTTTACAGAAATATAGAACGGGCGTGCGCGCTCTGTTCACTGATAGAAATATAACAAAGTATTTATTACAACCAATACTTGTTCGCTTTGTAAAATATCTTCAATAGTTAAGCCTGCTGCTGAACTGCTTGTACTCAGCTTACTCAACTTGACCAACCAAAATCATATTTCGATAAAAACATCTTTGGCAAAAGTAAATGAAAGATGTAATTACATACGGCTTTCTTTTGACGGAAGATCCTTTATCAGTTGGCGCCGTTTGTCTAACGTGAACGATTGCGAACGCAAACACGATTTCCCACGAAACACAATTAGTATAGCAAGATTGACAAAAATCACAAGGTTCCTGCAAAATGCGTTTAAGACTTGATTTATGTTTGATTGAAATCGAACAACTTATGATATATGAGTAAGAGTGGTTTTAAGAACTGATGGGATATACAGTTGTACGAACACCAGTTCAGAGATAGAGTAAGTCTAAAAGCAGAAAACATGTAAGACCGAGAAATAATCTAGAATAAAATTTCGATAGCGATCTTGAACAGAAGTCTTCTACGCTGAATTAAAGCAATCACAACAGAATATATATTCTGGAGAACTTGGCCTGCTCCAGTATCCAGGCAATCCTTAATTTTTCTTAGTACAAATGTAACTGCTAGAAGGCCGAGTAGGGTACTCCCCCGGGCGTTGGTTACCCCAACTTGCATTGATCCCTAAGAGCGACTACTTGGTTTCTAACACTTTACTTGTAGAAATAATTATTAAAGTATCGCATGAAAAAAGCTAGAAAGATAGAAACCAGGTTGATAACAACTGTAACTCCATGTAAAAGACCATGGTTGTATTCAATTGAGAGTGCATCAGGGAGGCCAGAAAAAAAACCCGATATGGAGGAAATCTGAGCGGGGCCAAGACGCGACTACCCCTCCCCCGCTGAGCTGAAAGTGGCACTAATCAAACTTTCATACGCTTTTTTATCTCAATCAATTCCTCTTTAGTACGTTTCCGCTATCTCAGCTTAAGGGTTCTTCCACCTGCGGGTCTATCCTTGTGTTAGCTAGCTCTGGGCCACACGATTTTTGAAACTGTTCCTGGTAAACTTCTTCACTTTCCCTAATAATGGAGCCAAGAGTTTTCTAGTGCTGTCTAGAACAGTACGTAGAATAACAAATACCAGCATATTCATGAAATTGCTCGTGTTTCCTACTCTAACAATTCTGCGAAGGATTGGAGCTAATTGGCTATTGTGGGTCGCAGATAACAGAGGCATAACCTTTTCTGTAATTGACATTGGACAAGTAATTTTTTTTTCGGATTCTTACAACCGCTAATGAAAATGACAAATGTGAACCTCTTGTACTTGAATATCACATGGCCGTATCTTGCGTTCCTCATTAATTCTGAACAAAACTCAGTAACCAATGAGCAGTAGAAACGAAAACGTAACGTTAATAACGAAGCTGAAGGCTTATTGTAATGTTCCGCTATCTTAAATAGCATCTGCTCGCTTGTTCAGGCTCCTTTGGCTCAACAGGTCTAGCCAACCTCCTCGCTCCCTCAGCTGCAAACGTGATAACAGGGTGGTCAACAGGTGAGGCTAAATTGAATAATTTATGCCCCTAATACTGTATACGGCCGCAATACCAATACTTCATACTGTGTCAATGAACACACTCCCGTGATCGTTCTAAAGAGCTGTGTTGGTCAACTCCAAGATATCGAGGGCGCTGTGTAACGGCTCCGTGGGTACATACTGACACCGTCTCTGGATTTGGCCCAGCTGCGCCAGCAACTCTATTGGCTGCACGATAGATGTCTTCTAAGCTAAAGGTGTTTTTCCAATTGCCAATTGACCAGATATCTGCTCAGTAAAATAACAAAAACAGCAGTGACAAAACACCAACATTCTTTTTTCTTTATACATAAATTCAATAGAACACGTACACTCTACAATGGAGCTTATAGTACAATTTGCACCTGAACAATGAGGCAGGAAAAGACCAACATGCGCCTGCGCTCAAGCAGATAAAAAGCTTATGTTTTAACACTTCACTAACAAACAGGCTGGTGACAATGAATGCAGCACATACGCTCTACAAGCAAGTTGGTTACATGGTTTGCACCTGACCAATATGGCAGGAAAGGCCAAAATAGGTGTCTGTTCTCGACAAAGTAGGAACTTATATATGTCTAACACCTGTCAACAAAGAGGCTGATTGAATTAAATTCAATGGACACATACACTTTGCGATGGATGGAACTAAAAACGCAGTTTACACCTGGCCAATATGGCAGGAAAAGGCCGAAATTAGCGCCTCTTAATCAACCAAAGAGGAAGTACCTCGCTACAAAATGCGTAGCCAAACGGCTCTAACGCTCTACAATGGAGCTGATAACACAATTTACACCTGACCAATATGGCAGGAAAAGGCCAAAATAGCGCCTCTTGCTCAACAAAAAAAGAGCATCTCGCCAAAAGAGGTGTAGCCGAACGGCTCTTACGCTCTACGACGGAAGTGAAAACTTCGTATTAAAACTGATCATTAAGCCAAAAATACGCCAAGAAGGCACTTGCGCCCAACCTGTTAAGGAAAATTAATCTTTAATAATGTTCTCGACCTCTTAACTATATGAGACGATTTACCGAACATTTGCGTAGCCAAAAGGCTCCTGTTCTCAACAATGAAGTTAAACTGTTCGAAAACACCAGCATAAAATAAGGGCTCGCCGAGAAGGCAATTCTGAGCTAGAACAATAATATTGCAAATTGGACAAAAGGACTCGAAATACAAACCAACATGGATCTATGTGAAGTCCACTCGTAATAGTAGCATACCAAATGACAGGCATCCTGTAAACACAAAGTCGCGTGAACGATAATACTCTTTCTGCCCTGGGCCTGGTATGAGGAGAACTGCACTTCGTGGAAGCATCAGGACATCAGCGAGAAATGGGGCGAATCTGCTGGAATGCTGTACAATTAAGGCAAAAACGACGCGGACGGCCATTCCTGCCCCACCAGTGTACTACTGTTTTGTGGCTGGCCAGCTTTTTTGGAGTTGTTGTCTGTACCACAGTTCTGCGCTAGAGCGTCGACTCCCGGTGAGAAGAACTTCGAGTTGAATTTAGGAACTTGGTTAAGACGCAGGAAAAACGATCAATGGAATGAGGCCCCCATTTTTTATCAATCATATTGCCGACGCGGGGGTTCAGGCACCAGTCATCCTTGTCTATGAACCTACTACTAGCGCGAATATTCTCCTTACGAGGTAGCCCGGAAATTCCGAATCGAAAACAGAGCTTTTTAAAGAAAACAGAGCTTTAAAAAGCCTCTAACATTACCTCCTGCAAGTGAGGCTTTGGGCTTCCAACCGTTAAGTTACGAGACGCGCCTTGATTATCAACAAAAATCTAGACTGATTTATTCGACAGTATTCCGGTATATCATTGCAGAACATACATTACTACTTGCAATATATGGTATGCAATTTAGACTTAGGAAACATACCACTTGCTGGGATGCCGTCAAGCATGGCAATATAACCACCAAAAGCAAATTCACTTGCATCTGCGTGTAACGAAATTAGACTGCGCAAAATGTCGGTCTCAGTGGAAATCCTTTAAATGCGTGAATATTGTGAAGCCAGAATTTTAACTCTTGCGTTGACGGATCACTTAACACAAAAATCTAAATCCCAACTAGGCCTAGCATGTATGGCACAACGCATTTGCCTGGAAAAAGTTTGAGCTATTGGGCCTGATCTGAGTCCGAACGGAAGGACTGAGAAACAAAAGTACCGTGTGGAACCGGCAATCGACCATGAGAAACCAATTTTAAAATTGTTGATGCGATGAGAAAATTAAATGTAAACGTGGCAATAGCCTAATCTTAGGTCTCATGCAAAAAAACAGAATCCTTGCTGGAACACTTCCGCTGAGGATCAAGGATCCTCGTGATGAAAATTACATTAGACTAGATATCTGTTGACCTCAGGTAAATCAAGAATTAAATGTAGCTTCTTTCCTTCAACTATACTGACAACGGGTTGATACACTGCGGAGGAGAATAAACTTCGCTTAATAAACGTTGTTCTAAAAGTTCGAGGATAGCTGTTTCTACGAATTCGGAGTTTCGACATGCTGAACGATTGTTCCGAAGGAAAGAGATGAGAGAGGAAAGGCAGCGAATAACTTTCATTCATAATACTTGAAACAAACGGCGATGCCGCAAGACAATGACCTCTATGTGCTATGCGTTTCGCTACAAGAAAATTTAGGCTTATGCTCATAGAAACCAGAGTAAACGATGTCTTAATCCCTATAACTATCCTCAATAAAAACTGTATTTCAGTATGCTCTATAGTAAACGCGAAGATGGTTTGTTGTTCGGAAAACTATTAGCCTGAAATGGCATAACTGCCGATGCTGTACACAAGAAATTGAATTAAAATGAATAAAAATAAAAATAAAGTAAACTGCCTGGATTTCCTTGGAGCTAGAGTTACGAACTGAAAGCATAACTGTTTTATGTATAACAATGTTAATTGAAAGCATGAGAATTTGTTTGAACAAAGACATAATTTGTGGAAAACATGCATAGCATAACGCGTAGAAAATCATTATCTCCTAAACTTCGTAACGTAGATAATTTTTATTCTACGCTGAATTAAAGCAATCACGACAGAATATATATTCTGGAGAACTTGGCCTGCTCCAGTATCCAGGCAATGCCATAACCTAGAGGCAAACAAAGAATGTAAGCCAAAAAAGAAGAAACGCCCAAATGGGCTTTTTAGCTGTATATGCTAACATCTTTCAAATATACTTAATAAACGATAAGCAAATACTTAACTCATAACATGGACCTTCCTGTAGCAAGTTTGACACTCCTCGATACGCCAGCATGGCTCACCACGATTAAAACGCTGATGCAATGAGGCTGATTTTCTCCTAGGAAGAAGGTAGAGACGTACGCGTAGAGTCCTACTTCTCCAAAACGTCTTCTTGTTGCTGGCATTGCTGCTTGTTCCCTTTACTGTTAAAATCTTATCGGTTGTGCTTCGCTTGCTTGACTCAACTGTCTGTGAATTTTTCTCTCTTGACTCTCTAAGGCAGCTATCGATAATGCTCGAAATGGATTCTGCTACAGTTGACATTTCGCTCTTCCGACGGCTTCTGAAACCGCGCGATTGATTTCCGATCATGAAGAAGTCAAAGCTCCTTCATTAGCCATCTTGACAAAAATAAAGTAAACTGCCTGGATTTCCTACAGATCCAATGTTATAGGGCGAATTATAATTATTGTGTGGTTTTCGCTGGTTTCTACAAGTCTTCTGTTACATTACAGCATAAATTGGGCTCCCACACCTCTCCCCAGTCCCCTTCCTAACTAATTTCGTCGAAGAGATAGAGTAAGTCTAAAAGCAGAAAACATGTAAGACCGAGAAATAAGCAAGGATAAAATTTCGGTAGTGATCTTGAACAAAAGTCGAGTTACATCTTCGACAGAGCTATCCCGGCCATCCTACAAGTAGTGTGAGGTTTCGTGTTCTTCTTGATTTTTTCATCTTGCGGTTGCGAACAAACATGATTTCCCACGACTAAAGTAACTAAGATTGACAAAATTACAAGGTTCCTACAAAATGCTTTTAAGACTTAAATTATGGTTGTACTATGTGTAACGAACAGGCTTTGAAATAATATTTTATTCGTAGTATTGCACGTCTTATACTTTGCAATATCGCAGTCAACATTAAACAGCTTTTATTTGAACAAATATTCGTGTTACAATTACTGTGTATGTGTTTTCCGGTCTGCTGGTGGGTAAAACGAATCGCGCGCCGTCCGTTGGCAGTTGAGCCTTCTGTATTGTGGTAGCAGATATCCAAAAAGAGCATGATCAGTTTTTATTGTTTCGGTCGGTGTTGTTTGTTTTTCTATGCAAATTTGACATGGCCGACAAAAGTCGAAAATGTGTTAGGTCTCAGCAACATGTCCGGGTTTCAACATGGAGCTTCTTTCTGGGCAGGAGGAAAGGATTGCACAGTTGAAAAAACGGATAAAAACGCCAGGGAGGTTCACGGAGTTACAAGGGCCAGCACGCACACAGCAAACGCTGACTTGATGGAGGCGCTTCTGAATGCGTTTGAGTGCCAAAGTGCATTTTCGTCCCAAAGTCTAAGTTGCCTTCATCAAGTCCGCCGGCTGTTGCAAGGTGCCAAACCACTGTTGTACCGTCTTCAGAACCACCTCAGAGCCAAAGAACACAAAACGTCAAGCTGTCGTCGCTGTCCACCGGAGATGATGACCTGCTTTTGTGTAGTTCAAACGCCATCAAAAAGCTGTTAGTGTTCTTTGGTGTTGCAGCGGCCAGGTGTTGTTTTCGTCACAAAAAGTTCAAGATCGAGTCTGTGGATATTACTAAGCAAGGCCATGTTTCTAGTATCAAATTTTGCTGCGATTGTGGCGATTCTTTTTCCTGGTTGAGCTCGCCTATCGTTGGTAGTCCTGTGCCTAAATACTTTGCAAACTTGAAGTAAGTAAAATACCTCATCTGTTTTCAACTATAAAAAAAACATTCAGTGGAGAAAATTCAGTTTCTGCTATCTTGATTGAAGAAAACTCCTCAATCGTAATGCAAATATCTTTATTACAACGATGTTAAAGTCCTACAAAAGAGATAACATGTATTATTAACCCAAACTGTATCGGAAGACAGCAAATAATATGTTAGAACGAAACTAACTTACGATAATAAAGCCAATATCTTGTGAGTCTCGAATATAATCTCAGAGATCGACGAAAGGTCAGCGGATTCCTTGAGCCGCTATTCCGCTGCACAGCGGTAGTCCTTCATCCCCCCCAGTCCTATGTCCTATGGCTATGACTATGCTAAACTATAATGTTGTAGTGTCAAAAGGGTCATGGGGAGAGGACTCGTTCTAAACCCATTGTCCTGTTTCTGGCTCGTATCGTTTAGGTGTGTGCCTAACTCGACGAGGGCGTTCTGGTTTTTCCTGTGGTGTTGGGGTTGGAACTGCCGGTTCTGGTTGCTCGATGATGTTTGTGGGTTCTTCCTCCAGTAATGCTGGTAGGTTGTGCCCATCGGGTTGGTTCTCGACACCCGATGCGGGTTTGCACCCGCCCTTTCAACCTCTATCAGGGCTGGGAGGGGGGGGGGCATAAATTAACTTCAAAACTATATGTTTCAATGTCCGTTGGCCGAGACTACTTTACTAGACACCCGCTAAACAGAAAATAAATTGCAAAAAAGAAAGGTTTTTAGAACAAAGTAAGGGCCAAACGTTAACCAAAGATTTGTAAAACATATTGTAAAACAAAAGGGAAATCTGAAGTGAGTCCAAAGGAAATGAACAAGGGAGTGAATTGTAACAGGAAATTTTATACCTATGAGCTAGTGTATGCAACAATTAGGATATGAAATAGTTGTTTGTAATAGCCATTTTCACGTTAGGGGCGCACAAGTTGTCTGAATGTGAAAAGAACGCGAGGAACACGATTCTGGATGAACAAGTCGTTTGAGTTTTGTCCGTCTTTTTGTCTCTTCAGACGATTTTTCGTAGACGAGTTGTTCGTCTGGATTGGAGAATCGACCAAAAGCCGTCTTTGGGCCCGTTTACGGGTCGTTTTTCTAAAATAGTGCAAAATTTTTTTTTTATTTTGCACTAATTACAACTACACAAAAGAGAAAAAAAATTGTAAATCAGATGTAGCGCTGGATATCAGAAGTAGCTTTCGCTAAACGAGTCTGATAACCATTTTGAAATTTAATTGTCAAATAAAACTTGTAAGATGTTAATAGAAATTAGAAGTTATAACATATACTATACACAACTGCAATAATAACTGAGCCTATGATCAATTTATTAAAAGACAAAAACAAAACAAAACAAAAAAAACCAGGGAAACAAGAAGAAATTATGAGAACCAGATACTAACAGAAAGGTAGGCAATGCATATTTAATAAGCTTTAATTATGTTTGATTTGATTGCTTT
>JAOBAT010108090.1:0-14932 GCA_026413305.1 Hydrozoanthus tunicans
GCCCAAGCCCCAGTCCCCTCAAGAGCCCAAGCCCCAGTCCCCTCAAGAGCCCAAGCCCCAGTCCCCTCAAGAGCTGCTATGCAGGCTAGGAATCACTACCATCAACATATGGAGTTATGGTAATACTAAAATTTCAAAATCCTTTTTAAAACCATTAAGACAACTAGCTATAGTTACATATCATCTTTCGTTACAATGAAGATTGTTGTAGTAACAAGCTAAGGTACTGTAAAAAGAAACTTGGTTAGTTTTTACTTTAGATTACCAGATGTAGACCTCATTAATCATACTAGCCTTATTCTAGGTAAGATATTCTTTTCGAAGCTATTAATTAAATGGAGCTAATTTGAATGGAGACAAAATAATATGAAAATTGACAACATTTATAAGTGTTGAGTGTTTTTTATTTTACTTTTCAAAAGTTACATTTTACACAGGCCTGAAGTTCACTTAGGCCTAAAAATTGCTATTTTGTTTCAGTATAATAGATAATTTGTCTGAAATGATTAGTTGTTTAACAAATAAATATATAAACAGTATGTGATCAGGTGATGCTAACTAAAAATTGTTTTACTAAAAATCTTGATAATTGAACTCTTAAATATTTTCTTGTTACTAGCTAGTCCTTACTTTTTTTCATAAATCCTGGAAATCTAAATTTTATACTATAATGTTCTGGGAAAAGAATGGCAAGAATTCCATCAAGAATGATGGCAGTTAATCCCCACACTCGAGCTGGTCCATTGACAAAAACAGGATAAACCACTCCACTCTTAAATCTAGTGTAGCGATGGTTGTTAGGATTGATCAGATGTTCCAGGGACAATGTGAACACTGAATCTACCTGCCACAGAAAAATCATTCAAAATCATTTAATAGAGCTCACCAGCTTAAACTGTAAACTAATCATTCATTCTAGCTACCTGGCACAGAAATTAATTGCTGTCGAGCGAAATGAGACAGCACACTATTTTTACCAAGTTCACCAAGTGCATTGTTTGCGACAAGTATTTGGTTTTTAAGCTACGATTTTGGAATGGATTTGGTTTTTCCGTCTGATTTCCACTCCGCTTTTCTGGCATTGTGGTAGAGTATATCCACCATTTTCGTGCAAATATTTATACTAAGGTGAGCAAATTGTTTTTACCACATGAATCAAGTGCCTAGTGTAGTGTTTTGTTCACACCTTCTGGCCTTCGCTCTCTTGTTCCCCCTGCAGTTTAGCCAGGTGCACCCCAATTTCCTGTCAATATGGCCAATGGGTACCCCCAACAGATTGTTTCTGCCCCAGAGGTCCAATCCACATTTGCTTTAAAAAGCACATGCTTGCATCGAGGAAAATGTAGTGTTGACAAACATGGTTTCTAAGGCTCTCAAACCAACCCATTGTTCTAAGCAGTAAGTTTTTCAGTTCATTTTTCACATTTTAACCTCAGCAACTTTGTTTGCTTTCAGATTCTTGCCACCTCTACGCTTTGCAAGCAGTGTGTGACAGTATCAAGGCCATGATGATGAACTGAATATAACTTACCTTTTATAGTCATGACAAATTGACTGGAGAGCAAAGATGAGAGGGAAATAATTGAAGAATCATTGTAAACAATCAATGGACCACACGGTTTGCATTTTACCAAACCCTTGCTCAACAGCATTTACAGTACCTTACCTGTGGGGGACTGCTAGTATATAATAAGTTATATATATATGATGCACTATAATCAGTCAATTACCTCATGTGGGTTGGGCTGAAGCGAAGAAATACAAAGGTCCTCAATGTAACTAACAACAGGAGTAATGGCAGTCTTTCCAAGCTGAAAAACATGATTAAGTGAATATTTATTCAATAATAAATTAGTGAAAACAAATGTGAAAAACCATTTAGTCTATATAACTAATACTAAACACTACTTAATTATATGTATATTAATAAAAGTGCCTATGGCATGCTATCTCAGTTGACAGATCTTAATTGCTAAACAAGGAATAGGGGTAAACATTTTTTTGTCAAAATCTTGAAGATATGGTTTACAAGATATTAACAATAGATGTTTTCAAGTGATGATACATTAAATGTAAAAGCAAGTTTCCAATTTTTTAAAATCTGCTGTCAATCTGGACAACAAAATGAACAATGAAAACGAAAATTACTAAGTACTCTGAAGAAAACTTTAAGATACATAAGTTTGCAAGCAATAAAAAATGGTGGCAGATTTTGATTCAGTGTTGTGTGAGACTTTCAAAAGCATTCCGTGTGCTCTCTTACAGGGCACGGCTTTTTGCGCTCTCGACCAATCAGCGCGCAAGATTCACTGGGGTTTTTTTATAATGCTTAATCAAAAACTTGTTAAGCTGCCTAGGAAATTAAACAATTTTTGTAATAATTTGCTTTGGTTGAATCCCTAAAGCGATGTACTAAGAACACCAAAACATTCAATTGGAACCGCTTACTGGACAGACAGAAAGACTTTAATTTACCCTATCAGGCATTGCTGGCAGTGTTGCCCAGACCTCAATCTGTGCTTTTGGAATACCCAACTCCTCCTCGGTTTCCCTAATTGCTGTTTGGATGAGGTCTGTTTCTTCTTGGTCCTTTATGCCACCAGGAAAACTATCAATTTTTAGGTACATAAAAATTTGATCAAGTATCATTTCAATCATATGAATTTGATAATATGATTGAATAAAATTCTATTGCCTTAAAAGGGGTGTCGTAAAATTTACTTGCACAGCTTTTTAAACATCCAATATTGGACCTAAGGCTTTAACCTCCTCTTTAATGTCCACTGTTGTTTTGGCCTTTTTACAGTTACTTTTGAATAACCCACCACTTCACGATTCAACTATAAAATACAGTGGAATCCCGGTTTAACGATCTTCGGTTTAACGATATTTCCGGTATAACAATAAACATTCGTTTCCCCGGCAAAAGTTCTAGTAAAATGTATGGGGCAGAACCCCGGTATAACGATATTCGGTTTAACGATACTCCCGGTTTAACGATCAGGATTTTGTACCCCGAGAGCAATATCTTTCCCGGTATAACAATAAAATAAACGTGACAGAGCACAGGAAATGCTGGTTTTATAACAAAACAAAAAAAAACATCAATGCTTCTGTCAACAATCATTGTTGTTGCTTACGCTCCAGCAGCCATGATTACTGATTGATGTGTTTAAACCACTTTATATAGATCATTGTTTATCTGCCTTTTAACAGTTTTAACATTTTGAACATAGAGTAAAAATGCGTACATCACCTTTTTCCCGGTATAACGATATTTTTAGAAATTTTCCCACAATATCGTTATACTGGGAATCTCGGTATAACGATATCCCGGTTTAACAATATAATTTTGACATCCTCTTTGCATATTGTTAAAAGATTCATTTATTTCAATAATAAAATGAATAGCGTTTCCACCATTTGAAAGTGATTTTCCTTAACCACTGGAACCCCATCCTCCCCCCCTCTAAACATATAATGGCTGTTAAGTGGCACCAAACCAATTCTAGAACGCTCCCTCAGTAATGAAATATTATTCAGGCTTGTCGGAATGAAATTAATATTGGAGGGGCTGCAAGCATAGCATAGAAGCGCAGTCAGTGTTAAATTCAAAATTATTCTAACAAAGGAACTATGAATGAAGAGAAAGTATTGGGGAGACTACAGCCTTACCCTTCCCCCTTCTTTCGACAGCCCTGTTGCTTAAGACTTAAGTTTCAACTAACCTCACGTCACCTCTGTTGGTAAAGAGGTTGGTTGATCGAACAGTAAACAACACGGATGGCTTGCCACCCACAACACAAAACGGAATCAAGACACCGGCTTGCTTTTTACAGCCTTTTGTTAGCGCTGGATATTGCCGCATTCCTTGGATATACTTTATCACCCTCTGTTTGTTTGTTCGTGAAAATGCACTCATTGCTATGGACTGACGCCTCGCTGTTCTTGCCTCTGATGTTAAATACCTACAGTGTGTTACGGTCTTGTTATGAAGTAATGTATTTATATTTGTTCGCCCATGACTTTGGTTGAATGGATAAGAACAATTCGACTCAGTCTTAGCTGGTAATAATTTGGGGGTGTATTTAAACAAAGTGCAGTCAAGTCCATAACTTCGAGGAGTGCCGTGGGTTCTCAGCGAAAAGGAAAGACTCTGACTTTTTTGCCAACAATAATTTTTCTTTGGAGTAAGCTTATCATGTTTAAAGTTTCGGCTTCTGATAACGAGTGTTACAGGCAATGATGAAACCGACTCCAACTTTTCCATTGCACTATGACAATTCCAGATTTTGAGGCTCTGTTTTAAACTTTGAAGCAACTTGCTGTTAGACGAATTAATTAATTTCTTCTCAACCAGGTGCTGCCCTGTTGCTTTCCATGAGCTCAGTAACATTCTTTTCGGACGAAAATTTATACACCCCTAGTTTCTCTTTGGACCGACTGTTTCTTTTTAACGCATGCTTTTCAAAAAGCCGCTGGCCAAAAGAAGCGTCAATTTAGAAACAAAATGGCGGCGGTAACTAAGAGAACAGTGGAGCTTTTTTACGATGTTCTCTCACCATACTCCTGGGTAGCATTTGAAGTAAGACACTTTTTTTATATTTTTTTAAAGGTTTAATTGTGTTTGATTCGTATTAACTTGTAGTACAGAACGGAGGAAGTCAATGGGTAGAGTCTTTAATTTACCAGCGTGCACCGTGTTTTCACACGATCGAACCCGTTTTCAAACACCAATACAGAGTAAGGCTAAATTTCCTTACTCACCCATACTTCATTATGCATACGAAGCTATTAATCTTCGGACCAAAATATTACAGGTAATTCTCGCTTTACAAGCAACTGAAAGTTGTTAGGGTTAATAGTAACGATAAGGGTTTGGCCTTTGGGTAAGGATTTTATCTTTTTACTCCCGAAATGAAAACGTGGATTTTGGCGACCATAAACTGCATGAAAATGTGAAGTTTGCCACTATTACTGTATGCATAATTTTAACTAAAAGTATGGGTGAGAAAGGAAATTTTACCTCTTATTTATGCCTAGCCCTTGCAGACAGGGGGCTTACTAGAAAAAGGGAAAAGGGGTGAGGGAGGGGCTGGTAGGGGGCTTATTTAAAAGATTCATTAGCCAAAAGGCAGAAACACTTGTAAGATAAAGTTTGAATACCAATTGCAAGCAGATTTAATAACATTAATTAGCAACATTGTGTTCACACAGCATTACAACTATATAAATTATGTTAAAAAACTAAAACAGAGAGAACCATTGCCAATTGATATTCATGACGTGATGTCTTGTTTTAATTCCCTTGTCACTGTGTTGGGTTGGGCGGCGGGAAGTTATTAGTGGAGGGGGTGGCTTAAATTTAGAATTTGTAGTGCTAGTCAACAGGGGGCTTATTAGAGCTCGTTCTATATCAATTTTGGTGGATTCTACAGCACTAAAGGTTAACCTTTTTTGTAGGTTCTGTGCCGTTACCATACAAAATGGAACCTGGATCTTAAGTTTTGCCCATTTTTCTTGTCTGGTGTGATGCAATCTTCTGGTTAGTAAGTCCTGATTGGTTGTTTTTTGGCAAAGTCCTTTTAGCAGTGATACTTTCATGTTATTCTTGAAACTGTAATATGTAATTTGTTCCAAGTTTTGATTAAAAGTATAAAAGCTATAACCTTAACTCAAATTGTTAACTTTTTAAGACTTCTTCAGGACTGGCTGTGGTTTTAATAGTTATCCTTTTGTCTCCATTTAAATTAGCCCTATTAACCTAATTGAAGGGCCTAGTGCAAAAACGACGTAAATGACTTTGTATGAAGCACTAAATTCTCCCAACGGTTATCAAGAGATAAAAGAGATAATGTAGGGAGAATTGAGAACTCCATCAAAAAGCACTTATGTCATTTTTGCACTATACTCTATTCTTGAGTTAAACTTGAACAAAAGATGAATGACTAAAGGTTTTTAAAATCACTATCATTCTCGATCTACCTAAGGTCAATGATTTTTTAAACTTTTATCTTTAATGGTGTTTGATTGCAAAACTGGGCAACTATTAACCCTTTAACCCCTAAGGCTTCAACTGGTCAACATCTAAATTCTCCTTACAGTAACACTAGAAAATAGGATTATTGTTGAGAATATGAAAATTGATCATCCACCAAAACTCTGAAAGATGAATTATTAAATTCTCCCAAACTACTCATAGCAATATTAAGGACATAAGTTATGAGAATTTACAAGCTAATCACTTGGCACTCAGGAATTAAAGGGTTAAAAGCCATCCAAAAAGATTAGGAGCACTTTTAAAGAATTTAGTGGATAATAATTTGGTGTTATGTACAGTAATAAACTTCATATAGTCTCAAAAGATTAATTTTTAGACTCAATAAAATATAATTTATATTATCACGTTAAATTTTAATCAATTTGAAAAGATATTGTTGCTTTTGAGTGTACATAATTTTGTACAAATTAATCAAACTGACTAGTTTGTAGTTACTGCAGAGCATTGAATAGGAGTTAAGAACATTTTGATGTACACTTACACACTCACATGAGTATTTATCATGCATTAGCACTCTTCAGAAGGTAACTCATGATCAGCCTGTAATTGGTTCTAAAAAATTTAAGTGCACATCTGGTATTTTGAGAAGTGCCAACTTCACCACTCACTCAGCAAACTGTCTCACTCTTTGAAAAACCACAAACTGGAGAACTGTGTTACCACTAATATCATGAAATGTGTTACTTAATATGTAATAGTTTTCGACTGAGTGTATTCATTGACTGGTCACTAACAGGTAACATGCCACCTGGTGCAAACCCCAGAAAAGCAGCTTACATGACCAAGGATTTGCAGAGAATGAAGGATTATTATGGAATTCCTATAAATCAACCAACAGTAAGCAAGTCTTTTATCCCCTTTCCTCAAAATTTATAGTGTTGTGGAATATTCCTAATTAGTTTCCTATTTTCCTAATTTCCATCAAACTGTTAATAAACAATTGTTCTAGACCAAACCTTAATATACATCTATTGCAAAGGTTGTGATGCATGGTGCATCTTTGGTGATCAGTAGCTTACCAGAGGATGTGCAGTGTTCCCCATGGACTGAATTTCATGCCGTTTCAGGTTGAAGAAAGTAAACGAATGACTCTTGAATGATGTGAAAAGTATTACATGAAGAGTGAATTTTTTTTCAGAGATGACCTTGGAGCTTCTTCATTATTGTATGATAAATGTGTTAAAAATCAAGGAGATAAATCAGATGCAGTCCTGAGCACATTTATTTTTAAGCCAAAAAGTTATTGATCTGCAAAAATTATATTTTAAACAAATTTTTGGTTATGTTTAGTAAGTAAATTGACTTCTACACGGTTAAAATATTAGAGACTGTGTTAGTGTGCACGTATCCCTTTTAATTAGTTATAGTCATTAGTGCATTGTGACAACCCAGATGAAATTGTATTATGTGACATAATAATATACTCTCACCAGTTAAATACCTTAAGTTAGCATAATTGCAATTGACACTCATTAAGAACTTTGTATTTATTGTTTCAATGCAGGATGTCATGGATAAACTCATTAACAAAGGCAAGTTTAATAGTATTTCAGCTTTAATTTTAACGAAAGTTGATAAATGAATATTAATTTTCATTTGGTATAAATTATGCAAGTTTGGCTACATGCAATTTGATTGGTTTAGAAATAGTAGCTGTGAGACAATGTTTATCTACCAAATAGTAGAAAAATAAGATAGAAACAAAATGTTGCACAGAAGTAGTTACACCCCATCTCTACTTGATCACAATATTGATTGTTAGTTGATTTTAACGTTGTCCCTAGCTTGCTGCTGATCATTAAGGGTATATTGATTTCAACTGGTTTTTTGGTCTTCTTTTGCCTACTGTGAAAACTTACCCAATAAGTATGCATAATATGCTGCCACCATTTATTTTCAATTTTCTTTGATTTTGTTAAACAAGTATACAAAATTCGAAACTTGGGCTGATGGCTGCCATTTTGGACTTTTGGAATTGGTTGCCATCATGGCAACATAATTGATTTTATTGAGTACCAGGCGAGACTGTTGGTTATGTGCATATATATCCCTTGTGACTCAAGTGAAATGTCATCTTTCTTAACTATTTACAACATTTTGTTGTCAACAGTTTTGCTGTTTTCACAGTTCTTTGCTCACATTGCCATGGAACCAATGAAATATCATGCGACATTGATTTATAATTAAAAGTTAATTGGACACCAATTACAAGTCCAAATTTTTTGCATTGATTTTATATTGATTGGATGAATATCAATGACAAACACAAACTTTACACTTGGTAATGTGGTTTTGATGCAACAGTTGCCATGGTGTAAACCAATAAAAGGCTACATGACTATACTTAAAATAACTATAATACTGTCTTTTAAAACACTTAAATATTACATATACCAAGTTTCATTTTAATTTGTTAGTACACTGTACCTCATTTTCACTGACTGTCAAAGCAGATTTTATTACTTTCGAGATGCAAAGTTCTGTCCTGAAGTGTATAATATGCACTGGTTGTGATAATTATCTATTTTCTTTCAATGACAGGTTCGTTGTCAGCGATGAGAATGCTGACTGCTGCCAATATCTCTCATCCAGAGCTTGTAGAAGGAATGTCTAGAGAATTGTGGATGAGGCTCTGGTCAAGGGTTAGAGCTCTATTTTTGTTTTTGGGTTCAGTGTACATCCAAATCAGCTTTGGCTCCATCACTTAAGGGTTTGTTGTCAAAGTTGATTCAAAAAAGGTTCACAAGTTTATACTTACAGTACTCACAAATTTGACACTCTATAACCGTTTCATTCCCAGGTAGCAGTTTGTCAACATCTGCACTAATTGTCTTGTTATCTTTATATATATCATAAAAAAATGAAGTCTTTTTTAATGAGAAAATTAGAAATGATTAAGCAATATCAAATTCTTAACTCTCCCAAATTGATCACTGAAAAAGTGTGAACCCTAGTTAGGAGAATTTACCATAAATTGCAAGTGGAAGGGTCAAAAGTGAAATATGTAAAAAGTATGGTTTCTGGTTGGGAGAGTTTCCTACCATCAGGGTTGGCATAGAATAGACACACAAGCAAAAGATGTAAAAAATGTTGGTGTGTAGTGATTTTTTATGCATATTACATTGGTGTTGGGGCAATTATTTGGGGAGGGGGGGGGTACAGTGGAAATTGTAATAGTTTGTAATGAAAACTAAAATTCATTTAAAAAATAATTCAATTAAAAATCTCTTTCTGGATAATGTTTGAACGTCAGAGACGCAACGTTTTGGCCATATCCCATGCCCTTCAGCAGGCAAATGCCGCTGTATTATGTGACAGGCGGCTCTTAAGGCCCCTCAAAGCTTTATTCCAGGTTGTAGACTGCCCGTGTCTGAGTCCCCCTTTCCTGTTCAGTGAGGGGTTCTCAACCCTCTCTCAAATAGCTTCCTTGACCCCCTCTTATGCCAGTGTTTTTCACTGTCAAGAACCACCACATCTGCTGATCTAAAACTGTGTCCTGTGGTCTTAAGGTGGTTATAGACCGCTGAATTTTGGATTGGAGTAGAACTGGGCTTCCTGTGTTGTCCCATTCTGGCACCAAGGGCCTGCATTGTTTCACCAACGTAGGACTCTTTACAATCTTTTCCCCCACACATGATACCATAGACAACATTCGCCCGTTTTTCCTTGACAATCGGATCTTTGACTTTAACCAGCTTCTGCCGCAAAGTGTTACACGGTTTAAATGCCGAAGGCCATGGGATATGGCCGAAACGTCGCGTCTCCGATGTTCAAACTTTATCCAGTAAGAGATTTTTAATTGCATTATTTCATATTCCAACTGGATCACTGAAAATTTTCATTTCCTTAAATTTGCATTTTGTTCAAGCCAAAAATTTTTTCAAGGATTTTCATTTTAAAATATAATTACTTTTACAAAAGAAAACAAAAAAAAGAAAGGTTTGGGCCCGGCCCAGGGGACTCCCATATACGTTGTTGGATGGGGTGCTTGTAGGAAAACAAAATTCCACCCTTAAAAGATACCAATCTGGGTGTGCTCAGCCAGAGTTTCAACCCCTGAAAGATACCGCTAACAATTAAGATATCAATAATGATTTGCATAAATATGCACTCAAACAATGCGTTGCTGGAAATAGATGTTTACCAGCCATGAAACATGACTCTTGAATACCAGCTACATATTGCACAAGAAACAGCAGCTAGATACAGCCTAGACCAGCAAAAGTATTTTGTATTTTTGCAGCAAACACCCTTAAAGATAAAATGGAAAAGGAAAAACTTTTCACTTATACCCTAAAAGATACCTCAAACCCGAATTTCAACCCCTAAAAGATATGACGAGCACCTCCATCCAACAACATATATAATAGCCCCCCTCCCAGAGGCACTTTATTAAGTTTTCTTCTTTAAAACATTATAACTATTCAAGGCTACACCAAGTCTCACTTACCAGACTTGTAAGCGGACTCTGACATCATCCACATTATGGCAGACATTAACAAAATCGATTCCTTTAAAACAACATTTAGAAAAAACTTTTTGTATCCTTATTGAACTTGGTGTAATAAAAATAATCACAAACCATACTTAACACAACTACACATCAATAATATCATACTAAACTAAAGCAAACACCTTTTAATTTTTTTGCTAAAAATGCCTTTTTTATATTTTAGTTTAGATTTCCATTGCACTATATTACAAAATACAGAATTTTCTTACTAAACATAAAGTAATTTCAAAACTGTAAACTCGCCATCGATCTGCAGCTCATAAAATTAAGAAAAATGTTATTTGCCACCACATGCATATATATATATATATTTATAGAGTTATAAAAACTTATTGGTGCAAGCGAAGCAGGCAAGTAGCAACACTTATCTTGAAAATTTGGACGAGCAGGTCTGGGCATGAGTATAAATAATTATAATCAGATATAAACTCGATTTTTGTCCTGGCTGGCCATGGATGGCCAGGCCAGTGGTTGAATATCCAGAGGTTTTAGATTACACACTTTAAAACACCTTTTGAGCTGTGTTTTATACAAATCTAATTAACTTTTTAATAATCTGATCAGTTTTAACTCTAATAAGACCATAAACCTGTTTACAAATATTAACAAGCCCACATCCCAAAGCCTTCCAAAAATGCAATAAAATATAATAATAATAATAATAATAACAACTGTTCTTGGTATGCATTATGCATTGCCTCAATGCGTTTACAACAATTTACAGTTGCCTGTGGTATTGAGGGTCTTAGATAGTCCATTATATACGCCTTACATTTATATGAGTTAAGAGTTGCCCTCAGTTAGTAGAAGAGACAGATCATGACACGAGATCACCCTACTCTTTGTCCACAAGTGTTGTGGGTTCTTTTTTAAGTCCCCTGATAGAAGGTCGAGAGACTGGGCCTACGGTTTAACCAGGGTTCCTGCAGCTCAGGACCTCTTAAATGTAAGACTTTTTAATGCCAAAAATTGGCAAAATTTAAGACCTATCCAACAAAGTCACAAAGCTTGAAAACCATACTCAGGCTTTTTCAACTGACTTGCACTCTCAGTAGAAAAGAATAAAGAAACAAGATGCGTTGTTCATCCGATTGAGTAGCACAAAACTCAGTGAATATCCCAAGAATATATAAAAAAATGACTGCTATTGAACAACTCTTTTCATTTCTTTTTCAAACTTAATGCCTTTTAAGACCTCAGGGATCAATGTCACCAAATTTGAGACCTTTTTAAGGCCTTAAATTTTCAACGACACTCATAATGACTTTTAATGCCCCACGGGACTCCTGTTAACATCCTTATCTGAGAAGATATAATGGCATCTTACCGACTGTAGACAGTAAACTACTGCAGAAAGGTTTGTCAGGCTCAGAGTAACACCTTATCAATGATGTTTTACCAACTCCTGTCTCACCAATTACCATCACCTTGTATGAGAGGTCATAATCTTTTATTGTCTGTCTCTTGCTGGATTTCCTTGACATACTGCTTTTTGCCATTTTGCAAAAATCACTTCAAGGAATGCAAAAAATATCTGAATCACTTGGTTATTTGGTGTTGAAAACTGTGTACCATAATTGTCTGGAAAGGTAAAATGAAAAGAGTATTAAATATAGAACTAGAGAAATTTTCAATAACTTTAGTGAAATTTATACGGTATTTAACACTTATTCTATTTCAATTGAGGTGGATAAAGGCAGAATATCTACTGAACACCAAAGGCCTAAGCTAGATATTTATTAAGCCACTATCCAGCAAATTAAGTATTTTAGTATATACAGTGAGGCAATTATTCCTTTCAAGAAACAAAAATTTTTAAGAAAAAAAAACTTTTACTACTTGAATCACTTAGCCAGGCGAGACTCATGTGTGAACAGCCTAATGTGTTTTGAAAGTTTGTCAATTAAAAAATGTCATAAATGGCGAAAAACAATGAAATTCTTTAGGCTGTTTTAAACTTCCTGTGTTTCAGAGCAAACATTTCAGTATAGTGATCCAAAATAGATGCAAAGTGACTATTTCCTATTTCTGTCCGCTATTTTGTTTGGGTGTCATTATCTACTATTTCAGAGGTAGATATTGTCTAATAGCTACTATTTCTAAACCATTTAAAAAAATTGCACATAGCTACAAAACAACCTACTTTGTATGAGTTGTGTAAGGAGAGCTTAGGTTTTTAAAACTGGGCTGGGTTAAAACAGTCATAAAGTACAATGTACAGAAAATGTAGGCCAGCTGGGTCAGGTGAAAAAAGGTTGGTTTAATTTATAACTATATGCCTCTGATCTAGATCTGTCAAACCTTAGTTGGAAGAAGTTCCCAACTCTGACTATGCCACTATTTACAGGAGAACACTATTTGAACAACTCACCTTTGTTAATGTTGCAACTTTAAAACTATTTTTACTCTTCTAGAATAATTTTGTAGGTTTAATTATTGATCATGTGCAATCCTTTCAGCCATTCAGGGTCAGCCAGTCTAGCAACATCTTACTTCCATAAACACTTTACTTCTACTCACGAATACAAAACATCTTCTAACAAGGAAATGAGTGTTGACCAAACAGAGAAAGTAATTGAAAATGGAAGCAAGTTACTCTCATATAACTTGTTCTGTGAAAAGCATATTGGTCCTAGTTGAGAGAATCAACCAATTGCAATATGGTCATGATGCTTGTGATCATATGTTTGGGTCTGAAAAGGTTGAATGTAGACCTCTTTACAGATATCGATGCTGTGAGGTCTCACCACCCAATTCACATAGGTCCCTATAACAATGCTTTTCGAACAGCTTCCACTGAATAAATGATCACCAAAAATACCTTTACTTAAGGCAGTGATTCCAAGGGGGGATATAATATATGAAAGGGCTAATTGTTTAAGCCGGACAGGCTCGCTAGGATTTGTCAAAAAGCTGTATGAAATTTTGCCCTGAGAAAATATATATTTCATTAAAGTTGTACTTGAAATTGAAAAAAAGAACGATTTGTCAAACTTTCAACCGTAAAATTAACTTCACATTTATCTCTTAAAATTGTTTCAGGTTCTTGACGACTTGACTCTTGAGTTTTAGCAACAAAAGAGCACGCACTTAATTTGATATTGGACTCTTTCAACTTACTCGCCGCTTCACCTTTGGGACCAATGAATCACTGCTCACTGCAAACTTTTATCAGATAAGGCTTCAAAGCCTCCTCTTTCGAGATGCGAAATAAGCATATTCGATAGTCAATTTAGTTTTGCTTTCACATGGATGTTGCAACCCAAACTCGTACCAGTCCCGCCCTTCTGGAGCTTTGCGCCTTGTATGAAATGCAGACTTCCTTTTTCTCAGAACTCCCCTCGATTCGATTATGATATGAAGACAATATGACTTCTGAAAACCATTTGAAGATAGTTATAGTTGGCGATAGTGGTGTTGGAAAATCGACTATAGCGGGACGGTTTTGTGGTGAAAAATTCAATCCAGTTTACGTTCAAACGAGAGGTGTGTACGTTTAGTTTATAGAAACTGTACGTGAAGAATCCAAGCGTGATGACGAGCCGTCTAGTTCTCCTTTTGACCATGTCCATGATTCGTGTGCGACAGAGAAAACTGTTTATTTGTGGTTATTTAATCATTTTAACCGTACTTTGTTTAATTTCTTGATAACTTGAGTAGAAAAGGATATCAAATACAAAGACATAAGCTTGGAGGACAGGAAGACAGCGAGGTTACAAATATGGTGAGTCAATGACAATGTCACATAGCTAGGATCCCTTCAATCAAAAAATATATCTAGGCTTTTCTGGAAGTAAGAATTCTACCAAATAACAGTGAATGATCGCTGTTCCTTCTAGACTTTAGTTCTTGGTCGAGCTACACTGGTTGACACAAGGAAACTATTAATATCGAATCGAAACACGGTTGCAGATTAAAGTTTGATGGTTCGTATGGGTTAACCGATTTGGAACTGGGCACTCAAATCTTGCAAGTTGTTTGATGTAAATCCCTATGTATTATAAAATTCATCAGACAAGGCCATTTTAAAAAATATTGGCGAGATAAGAAAATTTTGTGGTTCGTTGTTTTAATATCTTGGTTCAATATTTTGCAAGTATGTTTATGTATATTTTTCAAGCCAACGTAGTTTCCTCTTATCGAACTGCCTTTTTTCAAAACAAACCTTATTTACTTCATAATGTAAAGTGGGAAATTTTAGTTGAATAGATCTACAGATGTCATAAACTTGAGTGAGGTGAAAGTTTATTTACCGTACATGTATATATAACAAACAAGATGCCGATTCGAACGAAAACACTTGCAAAAGGTTCCTTAAATGTTTCTGCGTCGATTCCGACCAGTCCGACGAGATTCGG
>JAOBAT010108112.1:0-14927 GCA_026413305.1 Hydrozoanthus tunicans
AAAACCGGAGAGCCCGGAGAAAAACCCTCGGAGTCAGATTGAGATCGACAAATCTCAGCCCACATGCGGAACCCAGAACTCGATCCCGGATCTACAGTGGGAGGCACGAGCGCTAACCGCTCGACCATCCAGACTTCCCTGAAAGAAAAGCTACTCTGACTGACCAAAGACGAGGAAAACACAGATGTTTGTTTGTTTTCGATTTTTAAAGCTAGGGTGAAGCTTTCAATTTTTGATGCTTCCTACACTTATGTAATTTTTATTAGAATCAAACTTGTACTTACAGCCGGACGAATTATCAATAATTACTTCCAAATGAACCTTAAAACCTGTTCTTCTTGTGTAGCTATCTGAATGAAATTTCATCAACATTTTTCTTTCGTCAGAATACTTGGGTGTAGGCAAGGGTGCGGAGCCACAATAGCGGCCAATCAATTTGCTGGTGTACGGGCTGTGACCACTTCTCAGCTCCAAATAGTCATCGCTGCAGGATGTGTCGTACTCGATGTCAAAGAAGATGAAAGTTAATTTGACCCTCTTCCCCTGTAGTGCAGTAATCTTCCATATAACGTCCATGTTGTTAGGGTAGTTTTGAGGGAAGTTGGGGCTCTGAACAACGCAGTGAGATGATTTTAACGTGATGTACTTGGTACCAGCCACATCGGATGATAAGCAAAGTCCACCATCTGCAATGAAAAAATATTTAGACTTGACTGCCAAAATGCAGAGTTTTTGGAAGTTATTTTCATTGTTAATTTGATGTTATCTAAAACTCAACACTTTATCTTGCAAAAAATCAAGACAGTGATTTTTTTCTCATTTTGGCTAAAAAGCCAAGTCCACACCCATATTTGTTTCTCTGTAGCTCCAAGTTTTTTCTTCATTTCCATTTATTGCCCAGGTTTATGTCTTAATGGTGTTTCCATTGTGTATTTATCTTACACATTTTATCAAGAAAAATTTAAGAAATGTCATTTGTGTTTTTTGTAATGGCAACTTAGTACTAGTGTAAAATAAGGACACATCATAGCTCGTGAAAGTTTACTTTTTAACTTTTTTTATATATTTAAAAGCTAAGACTATAAGTTTTTTTTTCAAAAAATTAATGAACGTAAAAATGATGGAGAGAAAGAAAAAAAAATCAACTAGAGGCTAGAACTCTAAGTACGTTAAGAGGAATCAGTATTGAGTTATTATTGAAAAACCTCTGTTGTTATGCATGTTTTTTTTGTCGTGGACTACAAATACTCAAATTTTTACTCAAACTTGTGGTTACTTTCATCCATTTAGTTGTTTTGAGTCGTGGATACGCAAAGCGTATTTGTAAAACAATTGAAATTAATAGCATTCACGACTCATTCACAGATTCCTTTGATTATCAAAGCTGGCACAACAAGTAAATTGTCCTATAACTTAGTTCTGGAATGTTACCTGCAACCGCTTGCTTTAGGATGGTAAGAAGAACTGAAAATTGAAAGAAAATGTGTAGTTAGCTACACAATGTTAAATGGTACAAAACAACAAGTCACAACAGAATACGGTGCAATACAAAGAGGTGCTATATTAAGATGATCAGTTACGGTCTCAAATACACAGTAGAACCACTAGGAATTTGGTCTGAAAATAGCCAAGTAAACATCCCTAAACTTGCTTTAATACTGGCAAAAGAGCACCGATGCCCTTCAACGGTATATGTGTAACACAACCACATAAAATTTTGAGTGAAGCCTTACCACTGGAACAGGGCAGAATCCAAGTTTTGCTGATCTACAGCGTCGATAAAGAACCCCATAAACTCACAGAAAGGAAAGAGAAAAAATCTCTGACCTCGGTGGAATTCGAACTAACGACCTACGCGGTTATTACCCCGTTCCAGTGTTAAGGCCTGACTCGAATCTGTATATATACTATGTTTTATTACTGACCAAAGACCCTTTTATTACTAAGGGTGCTAAATGTGGAAAATACTACACCATGATGTTCGATTAACTGCATGATAGTTCTACATGATACCCAGCAACACGTCAAAAGGAATACCGTACAGCTCAGTAGGATGTTATGAACTACTTTAAATTAAGAAAAAGTTGAACAACACGAAACTATGCAAAATAAGTCAATCATTGTGGTCAACTGCTATATTATACGATACGATACAATGCAATACAATGAGATATGATTTAATATAATGCACTTTATAACAATACAACAAATCAATACTACAAAAGAGAAAAAGTTTTCCTGTGTCAATAAACCTTTAATTAACAAAAATGGAAGTAAAATTGGTTTAGTATTATTATAGCTAATACTACGTTAAATCGTGATTAAGTGATATGAAATACCTTAACAGAATAAATGAAGTTTTACATTACTTGCTACAGCGATAAAAGTGAAAAAATTGAGAACTTTTCAAAGCAAGAAGATGTTGTGTTCTGGTCAGCAGACTTCACCGCTCAGGAAAGTATTTTGACCTAGCTGGTGCCGGTTATTCGAAAGCCGATTAACTTTTGGCAAAAACCTGTTGGTTGTTATGGTAAAATAAACCTTAATTAGGGCTAATCGTCTTTTGAACAACTGGACCTGGAAAGTTATATCTTCTTTCAGGTCATTTTAGCCGAATCTATTTTCTTCTTAGATTCTCGACGGGAGGATGCCTTTCATGGTTCCGGAGCTCTCTTTTCACGCTGTCTTAACCTATTGTTATATTGCATTTGAAGCATTCAATAAGCAAAATAAAATTTTAACTAAACATAGTGATAAATGTCCTCCACTAGATGATTTTTTTCATTTAAGCAAATTCACGTTATGTGCAGAGGGTAGTTTTAAAGTGCTGAAAATACTAAAAGCCTGGAGATAAATCATATTGACATCACTCTGTGCATTCTGTGAGCTGAATACTTTTTAATGTTTTTTTCATTCCAGAACAATCTGGCTCTATCAGCAGCCTTCATGGCTCACCACGAGAGTGATGTGGAAGTAGCTTTACCAGCGATTTCACTGTTAAAACATTTTTGTTTCCCTGCTGTATTGTGCTTCAGAACATTTCAAGTGGTTCATAAATACTGCGTTCTTCAGAGGTCATCAATCACCATCTTAGTACAGTCTTAATTAAGTTTTCTCAAAAACACCGCTTTATTAACTAATGCTGTTTCAGCCTTTTGTTATACTGAGCCGATTTTGAGCATGAATAAGCAAATAAAATAACGACTAAATTAATCGCAGAAAGCCTCCAGTAAATAACGCTTTCCTTTCCTTCAAATACTTTTACGCCACGAGTAGAGGAAAGTAAAAGGCAAAAATGGCTTAAAGCCGAAAAATTATCAATTTAAAACCATTTTGTACCTTTTGTGAACTTGGTGTTTTTAAATGTTTTTCATTCCAGAGATATCTGATCAGACCCTATCAGCAGGCTACATGCATGGCTCGGCTCCCATCGAGACAAACCCGGAAGTTAATTCTACCAGCGGCTTCACTGTTAAAACATTTTATTACCCAGCTTGTTCAGAACTAAAAACCATGTTTTTGTCCAATTAGTGACTTAAAATTTCTAAGTTCCGTTTTAAAATACGCTGTTTTTTTATAAGAACAGTATCTTTTATAAGAACAGAAAGGCTCGATCTTTAACTTAACAGAATGAATTAAAAATGATTCGATCGCTGTTTTCAATCTTTGGAACTCGTCTCGGAGTCATGACTGATCGAGTCCACGATAAATCCGCGGGGATGAGTTGAACAAATTTGTTGTACAATGCATGCATGTATTACAAAATCTTGGGCTTGTATTTTAGTCGTCTTAAACCAAACGTAGAAATAAGAACAATTGAGGAACAATTTAAGTCTCAAATCGCCAAGAAACTAAGAACAATAACTCTCGGCCAAATTTATTGATTCTTACAAAAAAGCGTGTAGCTAAATAACACTTTTTGTCTAGATAGTTTGTTTGCATTTCTTATCTCTAACTCAATTTTCAACTGTGTATAATTTCCATTTTCGAGAGTACTAATGGATTCTTACTTTTTTTCATCTGAAAGTATTGTTGCCACAATAATACTACTAATTAAAATATAAAAGCAGTGTCTTAGGGTACACTAATTATAAAAGACTGAAGAAACGAAGAAACATGGATCCATACCAGAACAGCCGTAATTACTATTGCTGTGCTTAAGAATCTCTGTTTTCTCAGGATTACTTTGGCTAAAATTAACCTTCTTCTTAGCTGCCCTAGAAGAATTATGAATGCATCGTTTTAAAGCGAAATATTCCAAAAGCTGTTACTGACTAGTAGTTTATTAAATCAACTGATTACTGTCGGCTTAAAGGTACTTGTGCGGTTGTATTCATGCACGCTATACTCTAAGGCATGGTTTTTGCCAAAACGAAGTTGATACCAAATGATTTAAACAGCGAAAGATATCAAAACCAGTTTTTAGGAGAACTAAACATATTTTCAATCCCCTGAGGCAATCTTCCCTTCGCTTGAGTCTCTAACAAGTCATATCTTAGTAAACACAGTTTAACAACGCAAGACATTCAAGGGCTGAAACTCTACCATGCTGTAAGTTAAACGCCCTGAAGTATTCTTCTTAACCAATGCTAAACTTCACCCAAAACAGAGAATGAGTGTTTTTGTTTTGAAAACACCGCACCTTCTGAAGGCGTCAAGCTGACATAAAGACATACTCAAGGCGACTCCCTCGTTTACTAAGTACGCAGTAAATTATATGATTCACTGGACGTTAAACATTTCCGAGGTCTATTTTTGAGGTTTTTGAAACCATTTGTGGAAATGTTTAAAACAAATTGTGAATCTTGTATGGTCTGTGATTTGCGATGCAGGTTTGACCCAAATAGACAAACTTTCCAGGCAAGACTCTGATGAAAACAAGCCCCTTCATCTACTTCCTTACTGTCTTTGGGAGACTTACCAATCAATGCAACGAAAAACAACTTTCGCTTCATGGTAAGGATGTCTTTCATTCAGCTAAGTTGGTTTCTTGCTGTAAAAATTTATATGAGTCCGTGTTTAGCTTAATCGTCGTTGCCGTAAACTTATTTATGGAAGGTCAGTTTTCAAGAAACAATTATTGTATAGTCATGCGTTTCAAACAACACCGCTATTTTCCATATTTCAGTGAAAGATAAAATAACCGACTTGTGCTGCAAACACTTGTTCATGCATCCCATGTTAAAACATAATTTAATTGTAATGTAAAATACATACGAAGCAGAAGTACAACATGCAGTGTTTCATTTCTTGTACTGCTGTAAACAGAACACCCAGCTCGGACTGAAATACCTAAATGAAATTTTGTTTAAACACGCAACAGTCAACAAGTATATCTTGCAACAAGTGGTGAGACTTCGCACAGTGCTGACCAGAGCAGAAGGCCTATTCTGTGCCGTTCTTAAGACGTCTTAAGTCGCACTAAGTTCCAGTCATTTTTTACTCATTTTTCCCTTCATCGCCTTAAGTCGCCTTAAATCACACTTTCTCACCCCATTTTTCCTTAAATCGCCTTAAATCGCCTTAAGTCGCTCTAAATCGCAGCGATTCGAGGACCCGGAAACAAGCCTAAGCAGACCACGCGATGCATTAGCAGGGACTTTACGCAACAACAAAAAATTAATATAATGGTAAATGCAATAGCTACACGTCGGAATGCACCGTGCTCGCCACCTGGACACCTTCGCCCTAAAAATTAAAACGTGAAAAGTTTGTTGCTGGAGTTCTTGCTAAAGAAAACTTTTTCAGTCTTAACTTAACTTTAAGAAAGAAACTTCGGTCTTTTTCTTTTCACAAAGCGAACTTATGCGTGGTTGTAAGAAGTCATTGTCGATTTTGCTGTCTTCGTTGAGTAAGGTCCCTATTTTAAGCTTGAAGAAGCCAGGGCCCGGTTTCTCAAAACCGGACTAGTGCTAACCCAGGGTTAATTACCATGACAACCAATGGGTTTTGTTAAGAGTTAACCTTGGGTTAGGTTAATGGGAGTTTTGAGGAACCGGGCCCTATTAGCTTCAGTAAAACGCGTGCTTGATATTCTGTTCATGTTTTCAATAAGTGGTAAATCGAGAAGAACGAACCCAACTCAGAGTTTGCATTAAAGGTACGACGCCGTTACGGCGCTTCTTTGCACAGCCGTAAACGTGACGTCACTGCCCACCGACCTGCCCGACACACGAGGGCCGCACACTTTCGCTAGGGTTCTCAGGAATTACACGAGATAACAAAGCAATGCAAATGGTGCGTTTAAAAAAAGGTAAAAAATCATTATAGGAGTTTTGCAAACTCAAAAATGAAGGTTTATAAGTTGAAAAAGAAGTTTAGAATTTTGGCGCTAAAACCACACCATAGATACACGATTTGGTTTTGTTCTCCATTTCGTCGAGTGTAATGACAAACTCCGATGTTGTTCTTGCTAAGTGAGAAGTTTCTTAAAGTCCTTATCAAGATTGTTTTTTTTTTACTTTCTAGATTAAAACTATTGTCATCAGGGAACTCAAAACTTCCACGTCTAACTATGCTTCTTAACCAAAAAAAGATCGGAATGTAAAGTTTGACCGGGTAGGCCGTTGACTGTTAAAAAATGTCATAAAATTTTTATTTCAAACAACTTTAATGGAATAATTCATTGATTAAAGTTATAACATGGTGACTATTGCAGCCAGAATTGAATTTTTGAGATAGAAAAGATTGTCTTTGCTTTATGCCTCTTGCTACGTCATATGATTCCTGCTACGTCATCATTGCACGCTTCAAGTCGAAAAATGTAACAGGAACGGCGAGTAAAGGTTTTATTTTCAAAAACTACTATTATTAAAGGGTTCTACTTTTCATCTGGATCTTAAAAAAATAAGCTTGATAGGTACTTTAAAAGGTGTCCCATCTGTAATAAAACGTGGCGGTATTATAGAAGCGCACTTTTTTACTCTCGGCTTAGTTAAAACCGAGAAGATTGTTAGTTGCGCTAATTTGAATGTAGAGCAAAAATTATTCAAACTGCTGCCTTTGCATAGGGTCTATAAACGAGCGATGGGAGAACTTAACAGAAGGTGAGCAAGTGTTGTCGAGTTTTCTTACATTGTGAAACCGTACCAGGGATGTGCATGAAATGAAATCTATCCACACACCCAAATAAATGGCTAGTAATATCACAATTCACACGAGATGAGAAATGTGAAAATACCTATTCCCTTATGCCGGCATAATGTGCCTGATCCAGCTAGAGAGGATCGTCGGTCCGATGTAAAAGGATGCAAACACTTCAATCAAGGAAATGACGTTTGTTCTTCCGTTGCAAATTCAAAAGGAAATGGCATCAAACATTAGGAAATTAATATTTTCTAACAGCTGGCTTGGTAGCTTGTGTGAGCAGGAGTGTTAGAAAAAAAAGAAACTTAAATGCCTTTGTTTGATCCAAGAAAACAGTTCGTTTCTATTTATTCTTTTAGAGTTTGTGCTTAAGGATGTGCATAAAAAAATCATCGAAGCCAATATATACATCCTGTTAGTGTTAGGCTCAACCCACAGGAAACAAATTCTTGTTCAATTTTGGTGAAATAATTGGTTAACAAAGAGTGCTAGGAAGTAATTTATTTTTTTCTTATAAACAAATACGAATACTATTTTGCAGCCTGCGTTTCGAGTTTCAAACGTTTTGCCCTCCCTTAAGGCTTGTTTACTTTTTATAGCTACCATGATATTGTGGTACTTTTGAACAATCAATTAAGAAGAGAAGGGTCCATTACGCGTACGGTTTGTAGTTGTTTTATTCGACATTTAAAGATGATACTATTATGATAAAGGTTCCATTTTTACCGGAATTAGAAATAATTTCAAAAATTACCACCCTTAAAGAAATGAAACCGAAAACATTCACCCGCGATGACAAACCCTTTTAAAAGTCACGTGACTCGTGAATAATAGATTGATACTTGGTTAAATTCAAACACAATGAACTCTAAACATAATGACCTTCAAGCTCCTTTTTCTCTACGTGACAAGTAGTAAAGAGGGAAACTTTTATGTCATGAGAATGGGTTTTTTCTCCCTTTTTTTGCTTTTTTCTCATTTGTATTTGAGCAAAGCAGAAGAATTAGTGATGGTAAATTTGAGCTCGGGAAAAATTCAGGGAAAAACAGGAATCTCGGCCAACGGCAAACCGTTCAAGCAATTCCTTGGCATTCCATATGCAAAAGCACCGATTGGAAAGCTTCGCTTTGCCCCTCCAGAACCAGCGGAGCCGTGGAACGGAGTTCATGAAGCGACATCTTACCCTCCTATATGTCCTCAGCCTCCGATGTTGCCACCAATGAACGCAACGGCGGCAGGTGCGTTTCAAATGTTCGGTATATGCATCTGCCACTAAGTTAGCCGCTTAGTAAGGTTTCTCTAAAAACAAAAGTGTTCACTGTTCGTGTAATTAAGGTCTAAGCTTATTGTTGCTCTTTGGGTGGCAAGAAAATTGGCATATGGATGTGTGAGAGCGAATGCGTCTTTTTAGTCCCCTTCCGTTCGATCTTGCAATATGCCGTACAAGTCACTTCAGCGCGATTTGTTTGCGTTCCAAAAACAAAATTATGAGTTGTATGAAAAGTATTCGTTGACTATCGACACCTTACCATTTTATGTCGTTTATTTGTGAAGTTTGCCTGTTAACTATAGATTCTTAACGGTACAGTCTACTTCAGTCTTAATCGCTTTATTTTGTCCTTTCATTTTTTATTGAGGTTGTAATTGACACTATTAGTATATTGATATTAAGTATTCATACTCGTTTCAGCTGCTGTTCGAACTCACTATATCAATTTGACAAATTATCAAAATCCACAAATGATTTAGAATAGCTGGTTCTTAAAACCACAGTTAATCTAGGGACTGGTTTTGAAACCATTGTTGTAGGTCTTTGTTCGTCGTTTTCCTTTGTTTACTAGCCCTGAAAGTGCACAAAATACAACAGGTTTTGAGAAGCAAACCAAAATTTAGCCAGTTAAGACAATTTCACTGAAACAAAGAAAGTGCACGATTCTTTGTATTTCGTTTAACCGGTCCCGAGAATAACTATGTTGAAACTCAGTTTTATGCAAAATATGTGCAGTAATTCAGCCGAAGCTTGCTATATCGAGGTGTAGACGAATACTGAGGGCTGAATATAGATAATGAAATCCTTGTCTGTCAACAGCTAATACTTGTCGATATTGTAAAGGTTAAAGGAACAAGATGTTGCAATACATTAAGTCTTGAATATTGTGCCAGTTATAAACATTTAATGTAGAGAAGGCCATTTCCTAAGTAAATAGTTTTTTTTTCCTATTTTGAAAAAAGTTTTACTGCTCGGTACATGTTCAACGAATCGCCGTTCCGTTCAACTACAGAGGTGAGGTATCTGCAAAACTCGAAATACTAGAAATTTTTTTCTTAACTTCTTATAAACCAATCATTATATGTAAATCTAGCATTTCATTACCACTGGCTCGAGATCTGTTTCTTGTTTCTTTAAGATAATAATTTTTCCTTTACTTTTACAAGTAGCAAACAATTGTTACGTAAACCAGCCTTCTCACTGGTTAGATTTCATATTTCAAGGTTCAAGGTTTTTTATTTGCCATTAAAAATTCTATTAATAATAAATACACTATGTATAAAAGAACTTTCATAACGGTGACGAAGCCAATATAGAAACTTACAAACTATGGGCTTCCTCAAGATGATTTTGCAAACAATAGGCACAGCGGTTGAGTGTGGGCGACTATAAAGGGGAAAAGGATCTAAACAAATCAATATAATTCATCTGACAAGCTAATTAAACAGTATTTGCCTATATAGAGTGTGAGGTCTAATTTGCACCATTTATTTTTTAAGAAAAGAGAAAAAGAAACACTAAGCACAAGACAGAAAAAAATACAAAACAAGCAGCTCGAAAAAAACTAATTTCTATACAATAAAAAGTTTGTTAGCTCACTCCTGAATACACATATATTTTTACCAACTGTGGTTCTGATTTTCTTTTTTCACACGCTAGGGTTGCGTATGACTGAAGACTGCCTTTTCCTTAACATTTATGCCCCATCAACTGCCAATTCAAGCAACAAGCTTCCTGTCATGGTTTATATCCACGGTGGAGCGTTCCTTGGACGAGGCGCACCTGCCAACAACCTGCCAGCGGTCATTGCCACTCTCAGTGACGTCATAGTTGTAGGCATACAGTATCGCTTAGGTGTTCTTGGGTTTTTCAACGTGCCTGGAACCGAGACAAAAGGCAATTTTGGCTTAATGGATCAGATTGAAGCACTGAAATGGGTACAGAAGCACATTGCCAATTTAGGTGGGGATCCTTCTAGAGTCACCATATTTGGTGAAAGTGCTGGTGCAATGAGTATTTCTTTATTGATGTTGATGCCACAGGCTAAGAACCTTTTCCACCGCGTGATTGCACAAAGTGGAGCAGCGGATTCACTTCAAAGCTGTTTTAAAGTGAATGATAGGAAAGAAGCAAACAATTTTCTTGATTTGTTGGCTTGTCCTCATGGAGATATGTACCTCGAATGCCTACGGAAGAAAACTCTTAAAGAAATTCTAAAAGCTCAGATAACATATATGAATCCTGAAATTAGTAAAAAGTTTTGGCCATTTGAGATTCTAGGTCCGGTTGTTGATGGGAAATATATCACAGACGTCCCGAGAAAACTCCTTCGTCAGGGGAAATTTCATCAAGTGCCTTCAATCTTCGGGATGAACACAAACGAGGGAGGAGCGGTTCCTACGATGTTATTTGGTGTGTCACAGCCGACATCTTTCTATAACAGACAGCTGTTTCATACATTTGTTCACTTCAGCCGCAACACACAAGAGGATGACAACGAGTTTGTAAAAGCTGCAATACTTCATCAATACACAAAACACAAAGTTCCTGAATCAGCCGAAACCATTCGAGAACAATTAATGGAAATGTGGCATGATAAATTAGGTACAGGGCCGCTGATATTAACACTTGAAGCTTTCGCTAAGACGAGCGTTCCGGGTTACTTCTACATCTTCAATCATCGGTCCAAGTACTCGGTATGGCCCGAGTGGGCGGGGATTAACCATGGAGACGAACTCCCGTATGTGTTTGGAGCACCTTTTGAGAAGCCAAGCAACTCTCTGCTTACCAGCGGTTTCACAGAAATGGAGAAAGGACTCAGTTCATTTGTAATAAAATTATGGACAACTTTCGCTAAAACAGGGTAAGTGACCTGGAGTAAAGGTACGTGGGGGGGGGGGACACTCGAAGTATACCTGACGTGGAGAGGGAGCGGGGGTTGGGAGAGGGGGGGGGAAGGAGTCCGGTGGAGCTTCATATTGGAAACCGAAAAATAACATGAGTCTGAAATTTTAAACCCAAACCAATACTTGGCATAAAAGATCCTACCGAAACAAGACTTGAATAATGAGTAATGAGCAATAGAGAAAACACGAGAAGTAACAAAATTACAAATATACGTAGTACGAGTACGAGTAGCCAGCCGTACCTTAAATTTTCCGTATGTCCAAAGTGATCTCGCCATAGACCCAATGCATAAATTATGGCTATTTAAGTATTCTTTTGTCTACATTCAAATTAACCCAATTAACCCAACTTCCCTTTTTTGAGTTCAAATGAGTCAAAAAAATATGTTTCGCAAAACGAGGCCAGTTGCACTAATTTAAATAAAGACAATTATGCCGCCATTTTTTTCGTTTTATTACACTTTATTCAATAATCTTACCAGCAACAATTTCAACTTTTTCTTTTTACAATGTTTTTAAGTTTTTACAACTGCTATGTGCTTAAAATAATTAATTAATAATAATAAACAAATTGATTAATTAATAATTAATAATTAATAATAATTAATTGATAACAATTAATTGGGGTTGTTACATAGTCTTTCACTCCGTGGTTAAACTTATACTCTTGTTCTGGTATCGGCTGGGTAGACCAGTGTTCTTAAAGAAAGCCCCATTTAGATTTGAAACGTTTTTCAGAATGATTTTTGACGCAATAAAATTTTCTGTGTGATATTTGCGCTCGATTAATTGTTTGAAGTTTGAAACAGTCGGTATTATGGTTATCTTACGACAATTCCATAAATGTAATTTACCTAATACTAAAAGATAATTCAATGAGTTTAGGTGTGTGTCCATAAATACTAGGATGACACATTGGGTCTATAGTCACTGACTTTGAACGAGATTAACGTACGGCCAATGGCTACCAATCAACAGTAACTCTGTCACTAAATTTTTACAACTGCTCGCTAAGCTTCAAAACGTTTGCTAAGAAGTTTTTTTGTTGTACTTATGTCCCATGGACAGAATGTTACTGTAGATATAGAAACTGTACCGTGGCGAACTCATGAAACATCATAAATAGATTAGGCGTTTCACTAATTTGTTTCACTCTATTCTTTTGAAACAGCGATCCGAACAGTGTGGACGGTGGACAAGTATTGGATTTGGTCAAATGGCCTAAATACACAAATGACAGCCGAGCTTTTCTGGAAATTGGTTTAGAATGCAAAGTTGGCAAGAACTACAGAGCGGCAGAGGCTGCATTTTGGAACGAGTTTCTTCCCAAATTATCGGCAGCGACATCCAAAAGAGAAGCAGGAGAAAGAAAAAACAGAAAAGATGAACTTTAGACCTAAAACCTTCAACTGGCAATGAATGTCTTCATTAATTCAGTTGTATAATATATAGTATAGACTTAAAATGAATCATCTTCTATAAATAATGTTATATGACGTTACAACTGTATCATTCGGCCTTCTTCAGGTTTCTGCCGAGTCAGCTTGCACGGACCACGCATGTGTCACGTGATAGCTGGAACGCCACGTCTTCTAAAACCCAGTCCCGGCCGCGTGTGCGATTGTGTGTATAGAAACGTGAAGAAGGTCGTGCGATAGGGTTTAAGTGTGGCGTTAATTTTAGAAATTTGTAAGTTGATTCAACTTAAGGGGTTGGGAGTGGGGGATTACGTTTAGATTTTGGCGTATAGTGAAGGCTTTAGAGGGAGGTTTGAAGAGGGAGATTTTGAAGAAAAACACGAAACTGCCCTCCTTGCCACGCGCAAGTGCAACTTTGATTTGGGGACGTTTTGCGTTTTTCTTTAAAATATTAACTTCAAAACTAATTTTTCAACTTCTCTATAAACCCCCAAAACTGAAATTTCTCTTAAAAACTACTACTTGCCCAATCTATTTTATTTATTTCCCTCAAAACTTGTTCTAAAAATCTGAAAATATTCAAGTTTGTTCAATATCCTTTTCATCTAGTCTGCGGTTGTTATGATCGGATCAGTTTGAAGTTTTTAACTATGCGGGACGGTGATATCAGCAAGATTAGGGAACAAACGAAACGTGGAGGGCGACACAAATGACGGCGGGAGGAAGCAACAGTGGATACAATCTGCACGTTGGAATGCACCGTGTAGGTCACCTGCACGCCGTCGTCTTTAAAATTACGACATGAGAAATTTAATTTTGGAATTCTTACAACTACGGGAACGGTAAACAGTAAATCTTTTCAGTCTTCTTTTATTTTTATGCAGGGAGCTTTCATCTTTTTCTGTTCACAAAATGACACTAGGATAAAAGAAAGGGCAAACGAATAAGAAAATTGCAGACATGGTCGAAAAAGAAAAGCAATAAAAAAATGGTTTTTGGAAGCCGCTGTCGCCGACGTCGCCTTCCTCGTTTCGTAAACTCCCTAAATTTAAAGTCGCCAGAAAGTGGCTTTAAACTGCAATCCCCCTTTAAATTTATATATTTTTAAACTACGCGACAATCAAGCATTATTGATATAACCTTCTTACGAAGTGGTGCGTGCTTCTGTTATAGTTTGGTTAGTGTTACACGACCGAGTCAGTTGTATTTTGCTTTTGAGCGTCCAAGATCGAGAAAACGAGCTGTTATCCTACGTTTTTCCAATTCCTTTAGTTTCAAAAGCATTACCAGAATGTTTTTTTAAAGCATAGATTTTCTTTGATAATTGGTTCTTAAGCTTTTTGCATGCTAGAAAGTATAACTGACGTCTTATTAGTTGTAAAATAAGTTTTTTTTGTAAATCAATAATTTTTCATTGATTGTATAGACCAGGCAGTTGTATTAACTTCCATTTTATCTTAAATAAGATTTTTCATAAAGCTTCAATAATGTTTTTACGTATACAAAACATTAAAACTGTGTTACTAATTAAATACAAAGGAAATATGTGCGTGTTTTTAAGGTCAACTAATAATATACTGAAATAACAACAATAATAATAGTATTAGTAGCAATAACAATATTAATAATAGTGTTAATAATAATATCATTAATAATAATAATGATAATAACAGTAATAAGGATTATAACAAAATTCTTTTGAAAAGCTTTTCAAAAAGTTTGTCTGGTTGTGGTAGTACTGAGATGACACACAGATGATATTGCTCCTCCGCGTTTGAAACATAATACTTTCTTTGGTATTTCGAAAGCGATAATTAAGTGTCACAAGTAAATTTAGAAATCAACACTCTGACAATTACTAAGCAATGTATTGATCATCTTCGCTGATATAAGCACAGTATCTAATCTATGTCCCTAGTCGCGCATTTACTTTTCTATTTTGAAATATTGGTTTTCAGCGTCTCAACGTGTTTTAGAGAAAAGAAAAGCAGGTGGGAAAAAAATAACACTCGACTTATACTTCAGTTTGGATCGTAACCTCAATTGTTTTTCCGTCAGGAGGCCAAGGTTTCATCAGTCCTTTCCAGCTTAAGATTTTGCTAAACAGGGATGCGAATAGCTGGCTCAGAATATTATTCAACAATTAGATTACGAGGTGAAGTGTTTTTTGAGTCAATATGGACTATTACAGATTCATAGAACACAATAACGAGTAGTTTAATTGTTTTACTAGAAACCAACTAGTAT
>JAOBAT010108123.1:0-14927 GCA_026413305.1 Hydrozoanthus tunicans
ATAACGGAAACAATGAATTAAAATGTGACAAAGCTAATTGTCTATTGAGATATTTTCGGCGCAAGGTTTTCGTAAAACGTATTTGAGTCTCTTTTTATGGAGCGAGTTGTCCCGTCAAGCCGAGATAATCTTGGCTTGCTGGGTTTCCCGTCTCTGTTGTGTTTTGCCTTTTCGTTTACATGTTGGTGGGTTATCCCGGCTTGCCGAGTTTCCCATCAGCACCCGGCAAGCCGAGACAACTTTAGTGCATGTTAAGGCATACAGCCGAGATATCTCGGCCAGGCGGGACATGGTTTGACACTTGTGACACACATAACGTAACTATTCTGGCTTTTTTCAGCGGACAATGTAAGATAGCGAAATGGGGAAGGAATCTGTTCAAAATCTTGCAAAATGGAGAAACTTGACTGTATTCAGCATACGAACGGGCGATATCACGAAAACAATATAATACACGTTGAACTTAAGCTTGTCTCGGCAAGGCGGGATAAAAATTTTGCATGCAAATGCCAGCTTGTTATCGGGCCGACAGCTCCCCTTAGGCTCGCCTCTTTCTTTATATTCCAAGTAAGTTGTTCCAGTCCTGTTTAGCAGTTGCAGTAAACAATTTTCAAGCTTCAGTTTTCCTTTTATACCTTGGAGTTAAAAAAGTTAGACCAGAGAATCTTGTAAATCGACTATTTACAGAAATGTTAAGTTTTAACTGTTCAATCAAATATTGGGGTACCTCGTGTTGAATTCACTTACTGCCTAGGAGTTTAGAATAATCATACCTTACATAATCATAATTGCTCGATAACTTTATGCTAAACCATAAAAGAAAACAAACAAGTTTTTCACTTTCTTGTGCGACCGTTCTATATAACTGCAGTTGCGATATTTGCTGTATACTGCATGTGCAGTCATCGTGTCTGATGAAATATTGTATGCTCTATTTGTTCCCCAAAGTAGCTCAAGTCAGTAGAGTTAATATTGATGAAAAGAAAGAAAATGCGTAACAATGTTTTAACATGATTTCTCTTAATGAATATTATGAGAAAAGATTTGTGTTGTACGGTACAATCAAGAATTGCTCGTAGAATCCTTAAAGAATCACAAACAAAAGTCTAGACTAATTCAGTCAGTCAATTGAGATTTCTGTCTATTACCACTGTGCAAACATTTTTGGCGATCGGATGCGAGCTGACGCAACCTTAGTTCTTCTAGTCGGCCTCAGCCATGCGTTGTAATTTTGAATATTGTGAGTTCCAATGTATACGCGGCGCAGTATCTAAAATTGCTTGTAAATTCTCTAAAAAATCCAGAAATAAAAAATCTAACTCCATAAATCGATGAGGAATATCCCTTAAGGTCGATGTGGGAAGTTTTATTGCGATATGATGCGAACTGACTGGGCCTTAGGGTTTTTTCAAGAAACGTCGCCACTCAACAACAGCAACAAAATTAGCAGCGTTTGGGGACCAGTTCCTGGCCCAACAGTTCCTGGTCCAAAAACATAGTCACACTTACACAGCCACACTTAATAACAACCATGAGCCAGTTCTGATTCTGCAACGACAAAGGTAAGAGTCACATTCAGATACTTAGCTACAATGTTGAGGCCTTTGAGGTATTATATTGTTAAACATATGTAGTTTTTCACACTTAGGTCATGCGCTGTGCAAATATGACAGTTGAGTCAGCAAAATTAGTAGTTGCTGCTCGCTATCGCTCGTAGCATCCTAATTCTGTTCTTAGCCGAGATTTTAGTGTCACGATACTGGCAGATGGTTTTGAGCCCAAAGTGCTTATGACCTGCGGCAGTATTTGCCATGTGTGGGGTGGCCCCATTAAACAGGTGGGAGTCACCGCATGCTTTTCGCCGAAGGTTTTGGGGAGTTTGTATACAGCTGGATGTCAAATTTTTATTGCTGAAAGTATTAATCAAGGTAGCGAATGTTTCAGTGATGTTTCAAGGGGCAGGCAATGCTCTTTTATGAGATTTTCACTGTTACTGCGTGCTCAGTCGCTGCCGGTAATGCAATGGCTCTCGCAAACAGTTGATAGAATCCTTGGAGGAGGTGACAGAATGTTCTTGAATGCTTTGGACAATCAAGTTATCCCTGATTCGTAGATGATATCGCTTAAAGTTATCTACCCGATAATGTTCCGTTGGGAGCGAAGTCTGCCTTCGAATCAAACGGTTCACAAATTTCAAATTCGGGGCCACAGTAGAATTTAAAAAAAACTTACTCTGCCAATAAGAGTTCTTGTGTTACAGTTTATTAGTTCTTGTGTTACAGTTTATTAGTTTGTTATTGTGTTACAGATTATTTTTTGCTAATGTCAGTGATTAAAATCTAAGTAAAGCCTTTCCCATGAGTCAATACAACATATAAATTCGAGTGAGGCCTTACCACTGGACCGGGATATAATCCAAGTGTCGCTGATCTACAGCTTTAACAAGGAATCCCTTAAACCCACACAAGGAAAGAGAAAAAATCTCGGACCTCGGTGGGATTTGAACCCACGACCTACGAAACAGCTGGCCCTGTAGCTCTAGTTGGTTAGAGCGACGCGACGTAGATCTATTTCGTAGGTCGTGGGTTCGAATCCCACCGAGGTCAGAGTTTTTTTCTCTTTCCTTGTGTGGGTTTAAGAGAGCAACGTAGATCTGTTTTGTAGGTTGTGGGTTCGAATCCCACCGAGGTCAGAGATTTTTTCTCTTTCCTTGCATGGGTTTAAGGGATTCCTTGTTTATGCAGTAGATCAGCGACATTTGGATTATATCCCGTTCCAGTGGTAAGGCCTCACTCATAATTATATGTTGTATTAAGTCTTTCCCTTCAGAAACTTTCCTAGCAAAGAAACTACATAAAACCTAGTCATAACTGCAAGACGAATATTGAAGCTGCTCGCAGCACTCCCCTTCGATAAAAACCGCATGTAATATTTATTTTGCTGGTACGAAAAAGAAGACTGGTGAAGAGCTAGAGGAATTGTGGGTTGTTTGTAAAGGTATTGCAAAGATTATGCATCGCTTTCGACGAACTATAACGATGGATGAATCTCAAGCTGAAGTTCAATTTTCTAGCTTAATATAAGCTCTAGAGCTAGTTTAAACCAATTGACAAAACGTCTGATCTTATTACGTCGCAAGTCTATGTTACCAAAAGACCAAGTGAAGAATATTCGTCTACTGAGCGGATAATAAGAGAAATTAAGAAGAGAAAACGGCGGAGACACCTCCAGGTTTTTAAGAAGGAAGATAACGAGAAGGAATATAATGCCAATTCAAAAGCATAAGAGACTCTAGAAGAAACCGAAAACAACATGTTCCAGCGAAAACAACATGTTCCAGCGGTCATACAGCCATAGCGGAAAAGGTTCGACAGCAAACTTCCACAAAGAGGCACTGGTTGCAAGAAAATCACGCTTGGCGCTTGTCTCGCAAATTGCAGGAAATTTGGGCAGTTGGAGAAAATGTTGTCCAGTTTACCATCTCGCTTCAGGGGCCGGTTCTGCAAACTCGTGGCAACGACTGGAGAACATAGACTCAGGTTAAGTGAAATATTTTTCTTTGGGCTTACTTAGCGTTTGTGGTTCTTCAGTTTATTTATGTAACGCTTTTTTTCCTGTTTTCAAAAGTTGTTTACAATGATCAACCGATAAGCGTTTATGAATTTAAATCAAACAATATTTTGACCGCAGTTAAGAGATAAGATAGTCTAAATTTACTGACATAAATAAGGAAACAATTAAATCGCCTAAAGTTATTCTTGGCATCACTGAATTTTGGCATCTGAAATTGCTTTTTCTCTCAGTATTTTCTGAACGAGTATCAAAAAATTAACAAGGGTATTTTGAATGAACGATTTTTTACCGTACGCGTTTTTTTCCTTTATAGAAACTTAATTGTATTTCAGGAATGTTTGACCCCGCAGAGATTATAAACAAAAGAAGAGGTTAATTTAGACCTAAGACATGTTAATCGGTTTTTTTACAAAATTAAGTTCAAGTGTGAAGATATTTCTATAGCTAAGGTATTAATAGGAGCAAATTATTTCATGTTTCCTTTAACATCAGGAAACCAAAATACGGATGTAGTTTTAACCAGACCATCGAAAATTTGTCGCTTTTCATGAAGGTTTAAGAAGGTTTTGGCAGATAATTTCAGTCTTCCGTTTTACCTTTTGGGTCATCCTCTGCTCCGTATGTTTTCACAAAAGTTTTAAGACCTTTAATCTTGAAATAAAAGAGCAAGGACGAGGTAATTTTTTTTTTATTTTGATGACGATTGGTTGCAGCCAAGTTGCATAATCTGGTTTTCAATAGGCTTATACATAATGACGTCAAACAAATCATTTTCACCCTCAGTAATTAAAATTAATTAAAATCTATCTATCTATGTTAAGTATCGTGCCTTGTTATTAAAGCTCGTTGGCTACAACTTGAATCGCTGAAATTTCTCGAACAATATAACAGAAGTCCAGATATTTAGCATCGAATTATGAATATAGCGTAAAGGTATAAATTGGAGGTAAAGAGAAAAGGGCGGCAAATAGTCTGTATAACAAATAGGATACTAGTTTATTGGCTCTTGCGCATAACTTCAAAAATAATTTTTTCGAAGCAATCGTGACCATTTTTGGGACGGTACTGCTTCCACACCTGATTAAGAAAGATTAAGCTTCCGGAGAACAGAAAGTTTATATTTTCTTGTTCAAATTGCAGTGCCAAACCTGTTTGTTTGTTTATTTTTGGAGTAACGAAAAGTGTATAGTACGCAGGTTAAACTGAGCGGAGTCTCTCGTTTGCCCAATGAGATATCGCAAGAAAACTATTGGGCGGGTTATAATTAACCATACATATACATACAGGGCTGGTTAACCCCGGGTTGAGCCAATATTTAGTTGCAAGCAGAAGTTTCTTCTCTAAGGGAAAGCTCACGGTTCTAAAATAAAGTACTTGTACTGTTTACGTTTTAACCGGGTAAAAGTTATGAACTCCGAAATTTTAAGCCAATAATAGGAAAGCGTTAATACGAAGTGCGCAACTAAAATTATCCGAAAGTATACGTAAAAGGTGTTAAGTACTACACAAAACGAAAGACGTGATCTTTTATAGTTCGTAGTTCCAGGAGACCCTGTATTATCGCTAAGGAGTTTCTCGTTTGCCTAATGAGATATCGCAAGAAAATTATTGGGCAGGTTATAATTAACCATATATTACATACAGGGCTGGTAAACCCGGGTTGAGCCAATATTTAGTTGCAAGCAGAAGTTTCTTCTCTAAGGGAAAGCTCACGGTTCTAAAATAAAGTACTTGTACTGTTTAAGTTTTAACCGGGTAAAAGTTATGAACTCCGAAATTTTAAGCCAATAAAAGGAAAGCGTTAATACGAATTGCGCAACTAAAATTTTCCGAAAGTATACGTAAAAGGTGTTAAGTACTACACAAAACGAAAGACGTGATCTTTTATAGTTCGTAGTTCCTGGAGACCCTGTATTATCGCTAAGGCTTAACAAATAAAAAATATTTAGTGAGTTACAAGTAAGAACGCAACAGAGACTTTATTAACTAATGTCTTAGTATGGTTTCCGCTTCCCTTTTGTGTTTTTTCCATGAACACGCTTTATTGCATTAATTAGCGGTTAAAACACAATAAAAAGACGCATTCGAGCCAATAGAGCAGTCTGTTCTTACGACTCGAAGCAGGATCGTTTGAGCAAGTTTCACCTTTAACCTCCTTTCTGGTACGCGTGAAGCCTGAACTGTGTGTTACAGTGCTACAATCAAGAACCTTGTGGTTTGTAATGAGGAAATCTGAGTTCTTGTGGACCTTAGGAGCCTTGCTGTGCTTAACTTACTTGTCGACAGCGGTAAAAGGTTTGTTTTGAACTTGACAGTATTAGCGCTTTCGTATAGTTACTTAAGTTCAGCTGCAAATTTAACTGCCTACCCTAAAAAAATTTGCCGCTCTCTGAAAAAGGACATCAAAGAACTAGTGTCTAAAATTTGTCTATTTTTCCACTTCTAACGCTTTGTCAGATCGACCCTCGGTGATTCAGCACCTGAGACCCTTGATTCGCAAGATGTGAAAACTATTTACAGGCAAAAGAGCTTTCGGCTTCGAAGTCAACTGGAAAATAATTCAAACCTTTATTTTATATTGTATTGTCGTAGCCACAAGGAACCAATGTTTACCAGACTTACACAATGTACAGTGTTTATTTTTGCAACAATGACACCTTAATGTACGCGAAAGCGTGAAAACGCATTGACGCTTTTTATCAGTAATTTTTTTTTTTAATCTTTGATCATTGTCTTGTTAATCGTCAACGTAACTCCGTTGCTTGGTAATTTGTTCTAGAAACAGAGACAAAAACCTACTCGTAATCATTAAAAAAAGAGATGAGTCAAGCAATACTTGTTACTTTTCGATCCCCTCTCGAGGTCCTGTTTGCCCTTTCAAAAGTATAACTTCAAACATAAGTTTAACAGCATCATAAAATATTTGTACCATATTTTGAATTAAAATAAAGACATGTTCATGCATTTTGAATGCTCGGTGAACGAGATACCTTTGATTGTATATAACTATAGTAAGCGAACACCAAACCTTCAATTAGATTAATTTCAAAGTTTTTCTTTTCTTTTTTTATCTGCAAACTATATTTTCACCTTAATTCTATCTCTTTCTTTCGTATGATTTATTTTGGTATCAGTTTTTTGCTGTCATAAGTTTCTTGGTGCTTGCTTCGACATTAAAACTTAACACTTTTAATGGGTGCGGTTTGAGTTAAAAGAAAATAGCTAATGAGCCCAAGCCCCAGCTTGTTCTTAAATTGTATTTAAATTCTGGCCAATTAGCCTCGTTGTTCTCGTAGAGTTGTTCTTATGAAAATAATGCCAAGTACTATACTAATACTTGTATTTACTACTCAAACCGTTACAATTTGCAGTGCGATTGGCTGGTTCAGGGGCTGATCATGCTGGTCGGGTTGAAATATTTCGCAGCGGGCGTTGGGGGACAGTTTGTGACAACACTTGGGATAATAACGCTGCCCAAGTGGTATGTCGAGAACTCGGCTTTAGTGGAGCGATATATGCCCCATGTTGCGCAGCTTTTGGACAGGGGAATGGACAAGTGAACCAGCTGGGAGTGATTTGTAGGGGGAATGAGACACAGTTAAGTGAATGTCCCAAGGAAAACGCGCAAAATTCGCAAAATTGCCAGAGTCACTTGGAAGATGCTGGACTAGTTTGCAAACCAAAAAAAGATTCTGTCAAAAGTAAGTGGATAACGAAAATGACTGTTTGAATGACAGTAATACAATCAACATGAAAAAAAAGAAATTACAGCTGAAGACGAAAATGATAATGATAACAACAACAAGTTTTTTTATGATGAATTCTCAAGTATAACCTTAATCTTAACAACTTCAACGTTTGTTGTTTGGTTTGTCTACGTCACCATCAAAACAAGAAATTGGTACTTGTACTCACTTCTTGTTGATCAGACTGACAATGAAATTGAGAAAAATTTTGCTGTTGGTACAGGTTTCGTTCAATGTGTAAAAAATTAATGTCGGTCATGGCTGATAAACCTGAAGGCATCTTAAATTCAGTTTTATTAGTTTTTGATAAACGACAATGACGCACTGGTATCGGTATAAGATTTTTTTTGGTTATAGTTTTCCATTCAAGTTTGCTTGAATTTGTTTACAGGTAAAAGATTGTAAAATGTTTTTCCCTTAATTTGAGGAGATCAGAAATTGAATCTGCCATTTGTGCTGTTATCTAATCCCTTTTCATATTAAGGAAATAAAACAGCATCGCGCGTGTTTCTAGACAATTTTAGAAAATGGTTATAACGTAAGAGGGCACGAGAAAAGTGTTGAGAGAAAACGAGGCGAAGTTGTGGTGCCTATAGAGAAAAAAAAAGATCTTGAGCTGTGTGACGTCAAATCTATTTTCTATTCTCTCATAGAAAATAGATTTGTAACCAATCAGAGCGCGCGTTACATCAGGATTATTTTCTAATGAATCATCAAGTATAACCTTACAACTTTGACGTGTGTGGTTTGGTTTGACGAAAGCTACGTCACCATCAAAACAAGTTATTTGTACTGGTACCAACTTGTTTCTGGTATTGAAACTGAGAAGAATATTGCTGTTGGTACAGGTTTCGTTCAACGTACAAAATTGTCGGTCATGGCCGATAAATATGAAGGCATCAAAGTTCAGTTTTATTAGTTTTTGATAAACGACAATGGCATACTAGTACGGGTATTAGTCTTTTTGGTTATATTGTTTTGCCTACGCCGGGCAAATTGATAGTTTTTGTTAGCTTGAATTTGTTTAACTTAACTTGTTAGTTGGTACAGAAAATGCGGTGGTAGATGTGCTCAATGTTTATTTTCTGTTATTAAAAGCGCAACTGATTCGCTAATTTGTTAAAGAGGTAGTACTGCTATTATTGGTAGCCTTTGTTGCTCGTGCTGAAGATGATACAATTGTTTCTAAGCTGCGGTTGTGGTAGCGATTTTACTGATGGCTTTGCTATCGCTTTTGGAAGTGATGATGCAAACATTTACATTTTGCTGGTGATTACGTTGTTCTTTGATACGGTTATATATAAGATACATTACTGTTTTGAATGCTGCAAAAGAACTCTATGTTAATGCTATTCGTTTGGCTTTAAACTGTTGTTTGGGAATTAGGGCATGTGGCCAAGGAAACTCTTCAAATTATAAGGTAATTGGCCTAGCTGTTCTTGAGCTCCTGTTGCTAAGTGGATAAAGCCGTCTGATTGGTCAAGGATAAGAATGCAATGTATTCATATCGTTTTCTCAAAAGTAAAACAAAAATGTCTTGTTTGGAAGCATAATCGTTTATAATAGAATGCATGAATTACAAGTTGAAGTATAAAAACATATTATTGTCTAATCTAACGAAGCTTACCAAATTATTTGATCACATCAAACTGTCTTAGTTTAGAAATAAGTCACCACCATTATGTAAACTACAACAGAACCGAAAAGATGTCATTAAAATTGGTTGGCTAGTTCGGTTGACGGTTGTGGAGCACTCGCAGATCGATATCGTTCGAGTTCTATGAAACTAATGTAAGGTTTTGCTTCAAGTTTTGCTTGGGAACAAGTTGCTGGAAAGTGTTTCACATATACTGATTTATCATAACTTCGTTCCAACAGATGTCACCGTACGGCTTTCTGGTCGCAATCGTCCAGGACCTTACGCCGGCCGTGTTGAAATGAACCTTGCAGGTTTATGGGGTACGATAAAGAGTTATGGCGTTGACATCAAAGCCGCGAATGTTTTGTGTCGCATGGCAGGATACAATGATGGAGCAGCAGCTGTTTATACCAACCCCGAATACGGCAGAGGATCTGGTTTAGTATGGCTGGACGGTATTAACTGTAAAGGCAACGAACAGTCGATATTCGAGTGCACTGGGCTACAGTGGGTTAGTGGTCAAAGATACCAAACTCATAACGAAGACCTCAGCATTGAGTGCAAAAGAAAACGTTTTGTTTACAAAGGTAACCTTTATTAAAATATTGTTTTATGTTTCGAATCCTTTTTGTTTACTTGGCATTTGTTTGACTGTTTTAAGTTTGGATAAAAATGTTTAAAGATAAAACAGCCCAAACGTTTCGCATATTCCTACGGAATGAGCTTCTCTTTAAAGCTAAATGTGTTAAAACTTTAGAGACATAATTTTATTGCAAGTTAGTGTTATTGATTTCTTGCAGTTTCAACCTACCTTGAGTTGGTTAAATTTGTTGTTACTCATAATAAGCAGACTATCTGCTGTCGCTGCAACAAATTGCTTTATGATTGCCTTCGTTTCCTTTGATATTTCCTTCATTGTAACTATCATCAGTTTTGGCGTTAAGTTTATTGTTGCAAACGATTCATCAGCTGAAATCTGCCTATAAAAAACTCCCACAAAAGAAAGAGAGTAGTATTTGATTCGTAGACATTGGAGCAGACAGAATAAGACAACCAGTGGTACCATGGTGACGCTCAACATGAAAAAAGGGGAACACAATTACAACATATTGTCATTTGTGACATGGTCACTTGTGATGTAGCACGCGACATTTACACAACGCACTGCTAGTGTACACAGGGCGGTAACCTTATGCGCAACATCACCAGGTGCAATGCTCTATATACATGCAAAGCTTATAAGAAGGAGTATAAGAAGAGTTTCTTGACGTGATCGATATCCTGTTTTAAAAACAATCTGTTTACCACTGTGCCTATAGCATGAAACTTTTATTTGCTAAATTAAAAAAAAAAGTGTCTTGAACATATATGATTCCAAAGATAAATCTTCTTTAAAAACTAGAGATGAGCAAACAGCAACGTGTTTCTGGATCCCTTAGGGATGCCTTGGCATTAGTTATGTAGTGTCTTAGAAAGTAAAAGCCAAAACAGAAACGCAAAATTTTGCCAAGCGTTTCAAACCTTTATTTCGGTTCTTCTTTAGAGCGACTCTGAAGAAGAACCGAAATAAAGGTTCGAAACGTTTCGTAAAATTTTGCGCTTCTGTTTTGGCTTTTACTTTCTAAGACATTCCAAAGATAAAGATATGCAAGACAATGACTGATGGTTTATAAGCGTTTTTAGTTTTGATTCTTTGCTTGTAAAATGGGCGTTACATGGCCCAGTTGTTCAAAAGACGATTAACCCTAACCCAGTTAGAATTACATTGACAACCAATAGGCTTTGTTAAGAGCTAATTCTTGTTCATTGTTAATCGGCTTTCAAAAACCGGCCTCAGGAGTACAGCGAAATGACCTATCGTCAACGTACCCTCATCCACGCAGCAGATTTACAATATAACCAATTTTTTTTATTCTTCAGAAACCAAGCCTCGTCTGGTCCAAGGACAAACAAGTTATTCTGGTTTCTTGGAAGTACAAATACAGGGACGCTGGGCATTGGTGTGCGGAGCTCACTGGAACAAAAAACAAGCTGACGTGGCATGTTATCAAATGGGGTTTTCGGAAAGTCTTGCCGGTGGTAGTTCTGCCCTGTACAAATGGACGTACGAAGGATACACCAACGAAACAATGTTCAGTGACATTCGATGCAGAGGTTCTGAACTATCTTTAAACGATTGTCCCCGTTCAGGTTCGAGTGTTAATCTCAACTGGCAATGTAGAGGAAACTTGGCAGCTGTTGTGTGCAAACCTCCGATGTATGACAAAAAAGGTAACTAAGAAAACCACTTATTGTCTTTGCATTTTATAACCAGGGTTCGTCCAGGTCCTTAAAAACCTTAAAAGTTCTTAATTTTCACTTTCCAAAATTTGAGGCCTCAAAAGTCCTTGAATTTTACAAAAATCGGTCATGGTCCTTAAAAAGTCCTTAAATTTTTGCTTTTTCACTGAAGTTGGCATTTTGTATGATTCACGAGTCATGTACTTAGCTTACAAATAAACTGTTTGCTGAGTTTGAATGAAGACTACACTTTTGTGTTGTCATAAAAAGTGCACTGTAATAGCTCTGCTTGCGTAATGCCAAATCAAACCTTTGCAGTTTTATAGACTTTAGTGTCAGGTCCGTGAATAACAACAACTAAAGCGTGCCTATAACTATATAACTGTGTCAAGGAAAATCAATATCGTAAAAAGACATGTTTTAGGTCAGTTCTGGTGGTTGATGTCCCATGCCTTAGGTCCTCGAAAACCAATAATCGTACCTTAAAAAGCCCTAAAAAAGTCCTTAAACTTTGCTTTGAGAAAAACGGACGAACCCTATATAACATGCACACGTTTTTGTGGCTGCCAAATTACGAACATTCCGTGTTAGTTTATTTAGTTTAAAGATGTTCTGTTCAGTAATTTACGAACAGTTGTTACACCTTACGAGCGAGAGAGAGCAGACAGACTGCTGCCCACTCGAAACAAATCTTTGGGCTGCCTTTTAGATGTTCTTCATCAATTGTAAACGAATATGGTATACTCAGCTCCATTTATGTTGAGCACTTTATTTTAACGGCCAAGAAATATTATTTATCTATTTAATACATTCGTATATGTATGTATGTACTGTATGTTACACCTATGTATTTACACATGAAATTATGCAGATGTATTTGCATGCATCTCGTTTCTGTGGGAGTATATGAACATGTGTAAGAATGTATTAGTACTTTTTATGTAAGTTGGCTTTATCCTAAGGTAATAAAGAGTTGGTTCTGAGACTGTTCAACCGGTCCTGACAAACACTTTTACACAATTTTATTCTGTTTAAGACATACAGCTCCGCCTTGGATCAAGCAAGTCTAATTCAGCTGGTTACTTGAAAGTTCGAAAGGCTGGAATTTGGGGCAACATTTGTGGTTCATTGAGTTATGGCACAAATGAGGCAGAAGTGGTTTGTCAAACACTTGGTTACAATGGCTTTGGTTTGATTAGTAATACCCGGTACATCTCAGGTGGTGGACCTATCTGGTCAAATCAATTTTCCTGTGCTGGAAACGAACCAAATATCACCTACTGCCGCGTAATATCATACGAAGGGCCGTTGTGCTATACTAGTCCGTTTATCGTGTGCAAAACCCAAGATCCTAAAGGTGACCGTAATAAATAGTAAAAAAAGTATGGTATAAGAGTGGAATAAACCAACTATCAGAAAAGAGTTAAATCACCTCTAACAAAAAAAATTACAAAAAAATATAAATGAAAGAATTGATGCAGCTCAGAACATCGCAAAGGTGCTTTTGATCAATGTAATGTTTTTGGAATAGTTTCCATATCATTATTATAATAAAATGGTACAACCACAATTGCGGTTGTAATGTTACTAAGAGTAATGATAAGAGTTAAAAACATATTGATGTTAGTTATTACAACAATGCTTGAAAAAAATTGCAATAGTAAGCATCTGGTTAGGAAGTTAAAGCTGTATGTGTTAAAAAGATAAACTCCCGAAGTAGTTTCATCAAATTGTATCATTTCTGGATTCCCAAATTGTGTTTTTCGTAGCTATTTGTTTTTGGAGGTTTTAGAAAAAGTTTACAAAAATGATTAACTTGTCGCTGAAAAATATCGTGTATTCGCGCCGACGATATAACACCGCTTAAAATCAATGATCTTGTACATGTAATCGTCTGGTTTTACTGTTGAACAAGGTGCATTGTTGTGCACCAAAAAAGCAAAAAAAAAAAAATAATAATAATGCAAAAACTAACAGCTTTGAATAAGCACTCCAATGTTGTGACGCCACACGAGTACGCATTTTAAAAAACATTAAGTAATGTGTTGTGTGTTGCAAAGCGATTGATTAGCATTTTTGCAACTTGTTTATACCGGCAAGGGTCGACGAATGGCTCAAAAAATAATCTTGCAGTCCCGAATAGATGAAGTTTGACCTAATTAGCAAATTTTATCACTGAACTCCCCTTTAAGCGATAACTCTTTTTGTTTTGTGCTTATGTTTCTTTTCCTGCTACCGTTTCTAGATTTTTCCTTGAGGCTTGTTGATCATAGTACAACAGGCCAGTATAAAGGCCGTGTAGAGATGAAGTACTCAGGAGTCTGGGGAAAAGTGTCAGCTAAGAACTGGGATATCCGTGACGGACACGTGGTTTGCAAACAACTTGGTTTTAATAAAGGAGCCGTTGGTGTTTATACACAGTCGGGGAATGGTCGAGGAAATCCACTCGTGTGGGTTTCGGATCCTAACTGTACAGGAAACGAAAGTAAATTTTCTGAGTGTCTTCAGCCTTCATGGATGACAACAGCCTCGGCGGCAAACCGTTATCAGGACGTTGCTGTTGTTGAGTGCGACAATTGAAGTAACAAACCAGGCCAGCTTGATAAAAAAAGGTGTTAGTGTGTAGTCCTGCTCTTGGTCTTTTTTAAGTTGTTCTTACATTTCGATCTTTGAAGTAGCATGTTACGTATACACTGCTGTAGAAATTGAGATTGAAAGAAAATAGAGACTGGCAGTCCTTACTAAAAGAGTACAATAAGCAAAAAAAAAACAGAACTGTAAATATTTTTTCTAAGAGCAAGATTTAAGGCCTGAATGGCACAAACTAAAGTTTATTATAATATCTTTTACGGCCTAAAAAATAAATTGAAACTTGTAGAACATTTACAAGAACATTCGACATGAAAACAAACAGGTACCGTTTATATTTCTAAATGGATTACTGGCGGGATGTTTCCAAGTGAGACATTTCGATCCAGATTTTATTCTTTCCAGTTTCCGATGAAAGATTGAACAATTTATGCATAGACAACCTGACCTTCCGAGGGTACCCAGCTGTACTGATCAACATGATATCTAAGATGCTTATCTATTTGTCAGACTGTGTTCACCTTTTTACTGAATAGAAGATTGTTGCAAGATGCTTCTCTATTGGTCTTATATGATGGGTTATAACCAAGATAAACTAAGAATTAATTCTGTACATTCAATAACTTAGTATATTTGCTTTTTACAGAGCAATCCAATCAGTTTGCGTGAAAACAAAGACCTGCAGATAAATTCCGTTTGACATCAATCATCGAAGATGCTGGCTTCTACTTTGGTGCTAACCGACCAAACAACGATATAACGCATAAACAAAAACAAACGAATGAACGCTGAGTGGCTTATGAAAAAGGTTACTAACAAGATTCGAAGGGATAACTGACTTAAATAGGCCTTTTACAAAACAAAGGTAAAAGAAAATGTAACTGTAAAGATTTTCCTTATTCAGGTTATAATAATTGCTAGATAATTTACAATAAAGTAAGCTACCGAAAACTTATAATAGCGGTGTTCTTTGATTTAGCACAACGGGGTAAACTGAACCTATAGGCGAGCTACAGCTGACGTCAGTAGTATTATGGGTGAAGAGTGAATAGAAAGTAATTATGCACATAAAATTTCTCATTATAATAGGCCTATACGAA
>JAOBAT010108134.1:0-14926 GCA_026413305.1 Hydrozoanthus tunicans
TGTCCATGTCCACCGAATCCGTTTCCTTCATCAATTTGACTGCACAAAATACAGCTTGGTTGAACAATCCAGATGAGTTGACACTTATTCTTCGGAGGACATTGAGCCAAACTACCCACTGTGGTCACAAACCAAAGCAGCCTAGTCATTGTACTTAGCGGCCATTGAGCCAAATGATCGATTTCGATCACAAAGCAAATCAAAAAAGGAACTTGAAAAGTGTCAGTTTTTCAACACATTATGTCGAACGCACTTTTTAATCTGAGATTACTACTAGTTCTAAACGATATAAAACATTTTTGAGACTGATCTACCTCCCTCCTCCCCAGTCCCCCTCTCTATTTTTTTCCGAACCCTCGCTGTTAGCATTTGCTTCGCTAGCTAAGACTGAACTTGGGAAAAAACAGACCCCCTAACCATGATCACCGTAAAAGACACGTGCTTCGCCCTTCCCATCCAATCTAAAATCATATTGTTGCGCCACTGTAACACATCAGAATGCAGAATAAAGGCAGTGAAAAAAAACCAGTGATAATCAAGGCAATGAAAGTCAGTGGAAAATAAGATGAAATAAAATTTGACTGGCTGACTAGATTATATATTTCCAGTTATAACATTGCATATTTGAATTAACACAGAAAAACTGTATTATACCGTCAAACCTCTCTAAAACGGACACCTTTTGGGACGGGTCTCAGTTGTCTGTCCGTCTTATAGAGGTGTCCGTCTTATAAAGACTTAAAATACAGTAAATGACTGAGGAAACGCACGGCAGGGGCCAAGATTTTGGTGTCCGTTTTATAAAGTTAAAGGTGTCCCGGGGTTCGACTGTATGTTGCTGAAATTAAAAAGAAAATACAAAACAGTAACTTCCACCAGAAGGATGCCCTAACTGTGTGCAACTCCACACTGATCACGGCTCCATTAAATCCTGTACCAATTGTAGAACAATTTATTAGGAGGAGCAACCCACCAAGTGAGCACAGTAACTGAAAAGCCGCTAGTAAAAGTAAAAATAACTTTTAAGTTATACGTCTCATTTCGAACAACAACACGCGCGAGCATAGAATACATATTTTAAAACACTGTATGCATCACTTCGTCTTTTTATGTATACCTGTTGAAGTTTCTATCGATCGAGCTGCTAAAAGATCAGAGTTAATTTAGAATTGTTGTTGAATTGTATGCAAAGTATTCCTACCTCAAACTTTCACACTCATGTATTTGTACCCACATGTACCCGTCACTTATGAGTGTAGAAGTAGCTTCAGAACTGGGCATTCAAACTAATGCTATTGAAGCTATTTCGTCATTGGTATTTTTATAGCTCTAAGCGCTTTTTAAACACTTCTACTCAACTGTAAATGGATAAAAGTGCTCAACTGACCATTTTAAGTCCCTGAATTAACCTTCCAAAACAGTGCGTTCAGTGCGAATAAATTTCAAAACATACGATGGCGATTTATGACGTCAAATGGTCTAAAAGGACTCCAAACTGCTCTACACTAGGGCTTAAAGCGAACTAGTAAGTTTTTTGCTCAAACACTGGGCCACCAGCCACACAAACATGATCATAGACTTTGACCGGGAAAGTGGGACTGATCTCCTGCCTTTCAAATCATTCGACATTACAATTTACATAAACTTTTAAATGAGCTTTTTACTGAAAACGTTTCGCAGTTTTGTGGCGCGAAAATAGGCAGTTTGTCTTTTTAAATTTCTCCGCCAAACCGGTAACAAACTTGTAAGTGTCTAAACAGACTTTATACGGGTCAAACTTATGTTTTATATATGTTTATACTAGTTTGAAGATTTCGCAAACAAACACTTTACCTCTTTATAAAGTTTTATGACTTGCATTGTTTAGCTGATTTCATCTAAGCACCAAGCACGAAAGTAAAACGTTTTAATAGCCTGAGGTGTCAATCATCTTTACATTAAATCAAGAATTTCCCATTTTTTCTTTCATGTTCCTCCAGCAAACATATCTCTTGTTTAAAGAACAAAACTGAACGAAGTGATGAAAATGTTTAATTCTTCGACGAAATATTAAAAGCTGTTGGGTGCTTTATACGTTTTATGAAATTCACTTTTGTATTTTCACTTTTAATTCTGGACTCAATCTATCGCCCTTTTTAAATAAAAGAACATTTTCTTATGAGTACTTGAGGCTAATTAAAACTGCCCAAAATTCAAGGACATTATAAAAACACACTGAGGCTGAGAAATGGCGAAGAACTTTTATTGTTTTTTATGGATTCTTCCAAAAGTTATCAAAACGATTTTTAATTTTTTCTCATTCAATATTCATCACTGCACTTCGCTTTTAAAGCTGTAGGTGTACAAATTTGATTTAAAAATCTTTTTCTCTTTCGATTTTTATATATATTTTTATAAGCTTCACCATAAGGCTAAAAAGTTAACACAGAGCCTTGCTCCAATTATGAGACCCCCTTATGATTAAAACGAAATACTGCTATACAATATAACTTAGGAATAACATTGAAAATAAAAAAGCATTGCTAATAACTTAAATTGCCAACTTACTCAAGAAACTTTCAACTTAAGATAATTTACGACTATCAGCTTTCATCTATCAAATAACTACTATCCATTCATAATTAACAATTATTAACAATAACAACATACTAGTTGGTCAAAAATCAGAAGTAAAAAATCTTTTTTTAAAGCTCTAAAATTAATTTTTTAATGTTTACGACAAATGTGATCACGCGCAATCGCTACTCGTAGGCTATCACTAATAGCCTCTGAGTAGCGTAGCCAATCAGAATGCAGCATTCATGATAGACCACTAGTATGATTTTTTCTAATATAATTTAGCAAACCATCCCTTTGAAATATAACTTAAATACCAAAAAAAAAAATCTTGGAGTAAAAAAATTACTACTAGTAGTACTAGTAACTTAAATTATTGACTTACATCACGTACTAGTGATAAATATACCAGCTTTAGTTAGTAACAACCAGGCCTGTCATAAATGCTGGTTATTGGACGGCAGTTATCAGGGCATTTGGGACAGATTGATTTGAACGTTACTTTTTTAAGTAATTTTTTTGCTGCTGGCCGTGATAGCGGCCAACTCTGGCTGGTTTGTACGAACGAAATAAAAAAAACTGCACAACTCGTGCTTAAAGTGATACTGAATCCAATTTGCCATTGGTACTTTTATAGTTCCAACGGATGTTGTTGATGGATAGAAGTGATTAACTGACCATTTTAAGGCCCCGAAATATTATTTAAAGCTTTCAAAATAGTGCATTCAAACGAATAAAATTTAAAATACCATGGTGATCTGTTCTATAATAGAGTTTGCTCAAACACTGAGACATCAGTCATGAAAACTTTGCAATTGAATTAAACATTCACATCGACTAATTTGAACGGAAAAAGTGAGATTGATTTCCCGCCTTTCAAATCTTGTGACATGAGCTTAAAAAGTTTTCGCAGCTTTGGTCCTAAAATATCCATTTTGTCTTCGTAAATTATCCGCGAAAATTATTTTAAAAATCCCAGCCAAAGTTATACGGGTCAAATTTTGATTTTAGATATTTAAACTAGTTGGAGGATTTCGCTTCAGTAACACTTTAAGAACATTTGAGGCTGATGCACTTTTTTCCAAGTAAAATTAAGCGAAATATCAGTTCCATTTTTCCGTTACATCGACTTCTTCCACAACAACGTTTTTATAGAAACTTTTGATTTAACGATCGTTCTAAGAACATGTTAACGTAAATTATTTTCATTACATTATAGATAATTTAGGCTGAACTGAAATTGGGGAAGCTCTTGAAGGACATACTAAACACAGTGCTCACTCAATCCATCTAAACATACCTGAGAAACTATCAGAGGTGTTGAACACAGGCCCGTCAAGAAGGGGGGGATGGGTGCGACGGGTGCGCTCACAACCCCCCCCCCCCTCATCCCCCACAGATGGCAAAGGTTCACTTTTTTGTTGACCAATTATTTGAAAAAGTAACACTTTCGTCTTTTATTTTTCTAAATCGACTTTAAAATTCAAAAATTTCAACAATATTCATGTTTTAAGGCACTTGTTTGGTCTGCCTCCTTATACAGTCGCACCCTCCCGCGAAAAATCGTAACACAACCGTACAGCGTGACTGCAGTCACGAATACAACAAAAACTACGATCAATAACAGAATCAAAAGAAAATATAGTTTCAAAACAAAATGATTTAATGTCGAGTCTGATGACTTTCATCTTGCAGAGCGATTCCTTAATATGGCGTCCATGTTGTTACTGTGAATTTGGAATATATTATGGCGAACTATGAGTTATAGTGGTATTTTCCTCTTCCGGCCGCGAACGGCGTGGGAATTTCTGAGCAGTTCAATGGTCTTTATAAGAAATAGTTTCTTCGTCTTCATCCTAACATAATGATAGATACTGAAGAAGAAATTAAGTAGCCCTTCTTTCCTTCTTCATAGTGAGCTATCGTAATTAAATAAAATGTTACGGTAATTTGGTTGATCATGTGACTGTTCTCGACCAATTACAAACGCGACGTGACAGATTAGCGAAAAAGTAAACCCAGAGCCGGCCCCCTGCGGGGTAATCTGACTAATAACCGAAATGCAAAAGAAAAGGAAATTTCAAATATTTTTTCTAGTTTTGTTTGAACTTATATTGTCTAAGGTGTTCTAGAACTTTTGTTTTTGTGTTCTTTCTTATTTTCATTGGCATCAACTAGGCTGCTGAGTCTTTCCATTTGTGTTCATGTCGGAGCGATTTTGACTGGTTTTCCAAACAGCTGATTGGGGACTTTAGAGCGCCTGCACAGACCAATAAAACGAATGAATCCTTTTCTGTACGCTTGATGGGTCAAGCAGTAAATCCAAGGATTCAAGCAGCTGTTGAGCATAGCGAGACAGACTGAGCTGAGAAAGACGGGTGAGCTCACGGAGAAGATCCCAAATTTCACGAGAGTGAAGACTATCTGGAGAGGGAGAACACAGACTGCCATAACAATGCCAACTGCTGCGCTCATTCCAGACAGCCTGGTTTCAACCTGCAATTGGCACCGGGCGTTTATCTCTAAGTTGGCTTTGATCTTCTTTCTGACAACGAAACGAAGATGAAGATACATTGCACAAATAAGCAGCAAAGGCGCCAAAAGTGTGACGGTGCCATAAATAATAACCCACGCCCTGCAAAGGTACTTGTCTGGGACGAGCTCCTTTGGCACACAGATGTTTTTGGAAGTTGTAGCTTCCATGTCGCTGTCCAACAATCCATGAAAGGTCCAGAGAACACACCAGGCAAACAGTGCAATCATATAGTAAAGCACTCGGCGTCTGGTGAATACGACTTTGTATCTGTAAGGGAATCCAAGATATTTCCCTTTAACATGGTAAACTGACAACTTCTAATTTGTCTTGGGGTTAGTAGCAATGCCAAGCCAAAAAACACTTGAAAAAACATCTAATGACACTTTCTCTATATCGTATGTACACTCAACTTAATCACGATGACCGAGTGGTTAACGCTCGGGATCGAACCCTGGGATAAGATGGGATAAGATTTGTCGATCTTCTTCTGTCTCCGAGAGATTTTTCCGGGTTCAATGGTTTGAGCTAGTCCCATTTTGTACAATCTGATCTACCTAAACTTCTACATTCGATGCATGTTCAGTGTTAGTTAATCTATCTTAATTTAACCCAATCCAATGGAGTTTAACCCTTCTTAGTGTAATCCGACCCACTGGAATCTAACTTCGTTAATGTAATCCAATTCACTGGAAGCTAATCTACCTTACTGTAATCCAATCCAACGGAAACTAATTTTACTTAATGTAATCCGATTCAGTGGAATTTAACCTTCCTTAGTGTAATCCAATCCACTGGAAACTTTCTTCGTTAATGTAACCAATCCACTGGCATCTCATCTTCCTTATTGTAACTCCTCCCTTAATTAAAGTCAATCTTCCTTAGTCAGTTACCTGGTTGGACGGGTAATTGCAAACCAACGTTCGAAGGCCATAACCATCACTAACATGATAGAGAATTTACCAAAGAGAAACACAAAATAACCGCGGTTGATAAAACGACAGAACATTTGTCCTGCAAGCCCGTCTGGGGGAGAAATAGTATCTGGACTGATGACAAATCTTGATGAGGAAAGCATGAACACTCCTGTAAGAATAAGGAAAAAGTAAAATCAATGATAAGAAATGGGTGGAAAATAGTTTTGAACTAAACTAAACAACTAGAAGTACACTTTTTCATTTACATTTACGTATGGAGAGAAACCTTTGTCGGTTGAGTGATGGGCGAAACAAAGCGTAGATGAATGCGAGGTAGCTAGAAGATGGATACAGATGGGATATTCTTGAGCAAGAGGAGAAAAAAATGAACTTGAAGGGGTGAAATACATGAATTGGAAAAGATAGAAGAGAAATTGGAATGGGTGGGAGGAAAATAAGTAGGAGATAGGCTGGTAGAAGATGAATGAGATGACGTGGTGTATAATATATGGATGACGGATAGAAAACTAACTGCATAGTATAGAAATATATGAACATAAAGGTGTGTAGAAGTCCGAAGATGAACTCGAAATACATAGAACCTTTTATGACTGCTAGAAGGTGAATGGTAAATTGGTATCCTTTATTTTCACCCACTCGCTAACCAGGGGAGTCAAAGGGAAAAAAGGAGGAACCATATTAAAGAAAAAAAATTGTTAAAATTGCTTCGTGGAAGGGCGCCAACAAGGTTGTTGTGACGTCAAGTGAAAAAAGACAAAAAACGAGATGAATGAAGAACTGGGTTTGAAAAGGTTTGTTTGTTAAACATTAAATCAGCTAAAATCTGCCTATTCAAAAGATAGAAAATGGATGGGAGATTTAGATAAACGGTTAGGAAATGAGTAAAAGATGGGCGGGAAAAGTATCGAATCTAATCCACCTTAACTTCATCCAAACCATGGATCTTTCATGGTTTGTTTAACATCTTGGGCAGGAAAAAGAGGAGGAGTTATAGTTGTACACGTCTTAGTAATGTTTTGAGTCGAGTGGTCAATTAGCTATAGGCAGAGTCATTAGGGAACTAGCTTTAGCAACATGGGCGTCAAAGCCGACGACGACGGCAGAAAACAATAGTGAATAAAAATGCTGCACGTTGGAATGCACCGTGCAGCAAAGAAGGGATCGAAGACTATAAGACGTAAACTTTTTTTGTTGCTTTTTAGGCCACGAAATACTGTAAAACTTAATGAATCTTGCCTGTTAACATATCTGTGATACCCAGGGTAAATATGACGACATTGTACGATTTTATGAACATGCGTGGATTTTTCAGGATGATGACACAGAAAGCTCCGTTGAAGAGGAACGCCAAAATCGCAATGGCACCCATCGCCGTTTTAATTGGGGAAAGTACATCCATTTGTCTTTCTTTAACTCCTTACACTGAACAATGAAGAAGACTGCAAAGATATTCAAAGCAGATTCTGCCGTTAGTTAACACAACGTAAGTTTTAAAAGAAATAAGAGGTGAAAAGTTTTACAAGTTTACATTTTCTTTTCATTTTGAAATCTGCTACCAATCAATAAATATAACCTTTGGATGAACTTCGTCCAAACTTGGACTGATGATCTATCGATCTTGAGATTCACCAGCAGCTCAACTTTGGCTTAAATTAACCCAAAGGTTATGGATCGGCAGCAGATTTCTAAAAAATGCAAATTTGTCGAAACCTCTCGCGACGTCGCAAGTTGTAAACTTTAATTGTTTTAAAATACCTCAAGAGTCATAAAAGATTTTGACAAAATTTTTTCAACATTGTTCCTTATTTAGCAAGGTCTATCCACGGAAGTAATGAATTTTTCACTTCAAATGCACTTTATTGTTATGTTTCATTGTGTGAGCATAGTTTTTGCCTGTTAAAGGATGTAGATTTTTCATCATTTTTGTTATTTACAATAAATTTACAACATCTTGAGTCTTTAATAGGGTATATGCTTTTCTCTATTTGTCTTGAATAGGGTATAGGTTTTCAAAGTTTTGCTGTCTTGAATTAGGGTCAAGGTTTTGGGGCCCGCGCCCGCGCGCGATTTTATGTATATCGCCCGTACGGAAACCGCCGGAGATAAGTGCCAGCCAGGAGAAAAAGAGTGGACATTTATTCTTGTGCCAACCTAATGAGCCACATTGTAGGCTCGAGGAAAGATTTAGTTTAAAGCTTCAGTAAGAGCAATCAAACGCAAAGTATGTTCAGTCTGCACAAAAAGCTGGTCTGTCACTAAAGAAGTCAAAAACAAGAGGTACTTAAACGTTTTTCTTCTTAACCGGGGCTTAAACTAAAACGCGCATTGTGTCCGCCTTTCCTCATGTTTCTTCTAGTATCTCCGTCCATGGTTTGATACTGCAAAGTCCTTATGCTTAAAACACAGATGGAATGAAGAAGAGTCAGCTTAAATACTTTAAGAAGTTTTGGATGAATTTTGAGTTTTTTTTTCTTTAAGATTGGTAGTTTTAAAGAGTTTTTTGAGTTTGATGATATTTTGGGAAGTTATAAAATCTATTTTGAAGTTAATATTTGATGTAAATTCGCCAAACCGTCCTCAAACCAAAGCTGTACAAGTCCCTTGCAAGGAGGAGCGGTTTGCTGGTTTTAGTCAATATTCTTCTTATTCAAATATTTTTTTCAACTTCTTCACTAACCAACCAAAGTTTGGGTTCACTCCCGCACTAAGGTTTTAAGAGTTCAGTCGTTTTAACATTGAATCTTGTTAAAATAACAGAACTTGTAAACTTTTACAACAACAGAAGTGATTTCTGAAAAGTAATGTTCAAACAGGTGACTAAATTTTTCTTAACGACAATCAGTAACCTTACAATTATAGTCAACTGCTTAAACCTAATGTGTGAACCTATTCACAAGAGTTTCGTCGTGGGAATAATGAAAAAGCTAGCATTTGGTATACCGAGATCTTTCTTATTAGAAAGCGACATCCGATGACTATTTTATCGGCTTTCTCCAGATTATTGAAAAAAAGAGATGCAAGTTGAAGACCAGATCAAAACCAAAAGATTTAAACCTTACGAATACTACATTAGCAAAATATTATGATTTTAGTTGAGTTAAAGAAAAAATTATAAATATTATTCTAAAAAGTAAACAAAGGCGACACTTGTAGTCGTCAATTTTAAACTTTCAATCTAAAAGTTTGTTGACCTTGATTCAATGACAAAAAAAGATGTGGTTTTGAGCAGCCAAAAGCGTTTACAAGTAATTTTAAACCCTGTTTTTAGGCAAGACCTTCTTTGCATTATTATATACTTTGTGGGGCTAAGCTGATCATGTGACTTGATTTTACCCGTATATCTGAACTCAAGTCTTCGATTATACCTTAGCGGTTCTATCAGGAATAACTATATACTCTTTTTTATCATTTTGCATTTCTTAGATTTGTTTCTATTGATAATGGTTCGTATTTTAATGAAGGTGATTCTTCAAACGAAATACTTTATATCACATACACGTTTTTGTAAGAACCAGGCCCGTTGCTCTTACTTTTTTTGGCGATTTGAGCCTCAAATTGTTTATAATTTGTTCTTATTTCTATGTGTGATTTAAATCGGAAAAAATTGCAACACATGTATTTGAAAACGGATTCCTTGGCGAGTGTATTGTTGATCAGTTCATCCCCTGATTCATTTTCCCGAGACGATTTCCAGCAACTATTCCAGAATTGGTTTCATATATGATAATGATCAAAAGAAAATAAAGTTGCGAATAATTTTTTGTAAAGCCAAAAAAAAGTTGCTAAATCGAGCCCCGAGCCTCAGCTTGTTCTTAAATTGTTCTTAAAGTTTGGCCAATCTGAACCTCGTTGTTTTTATATAAAGTTGTTTTTATAAAAAAAAGGCGTGTAGTGAAAAGCAAAAGTAACCGGTGGGTCTAAATAATTAAAAAATTTATATGCTTCAGTTTATTCGACCTGCAGGAAAAACCAAAACAAATCTCGATATATTACAAAACTACCACATCTTGTGCCGCACTTGTCAAAGAACACTTGTTTGTGGTTTCGAAAATTTATTTGTGAAAAAAATAAATACTGTGAACATTTTTCCCTGAAGCACTGCACTGCAAAAGCCGGTTAGCTCGCTATTTGCTGGGTAAAAGACGAATTGAAAACATATTTCATTTTATTTTTGTTAGGGTAAAATAAAAACTTCTTTTTGGTAAAAATTGTACCTGAAACATTACAAAATTGAGGCCTTGGATATTCCTGATGAATTAGTCAGCAAGTGTTGTCTTCTTAAAAAGAATTTGCACTAAACGATACTTCAATTTGACTCAAATCAACAATTTTGGTAATCTTTAGACTTTACTTTTGTTTTTTGCTCATCCTAGCCTAACTGTTTAATCTAAAGCAAATATAAGTTTTTGACTTACCTCTCATTTACATAGCGAAATAAGCCCGCCCTAATACTGTACAGCAAGGACTTTATGACTTTGAACATAGTTGATGGCTATCGGAACTCTTATTAGAGTGGTTTCCGACAAAATTATTAAACATAAGAACCCATTTGGGGTTAACAGCCAATCAGGTGCCGTAAAACAGAGTGACGAATAATGCAAAGGTATTAACGAATCGTCAGTTCGACAACGAGTATAGGAGAAACCTTTATTCAGAGCTTAACGAGAATCAGAAAACAAATGGAGCAGCGTGGAGTTGCGAACGGGAATCAACGAAAAAATATATGGAATGAGAATTGCAAATCAATCAGGGAATTGAAATCAGGAAACTAAAATCAGGGACAAAGAGTCCGACAATGACAGTCGAGAACTATAAAAGGAAACAACATTTTGGAACGAGAATTTATAAACCTCAAACAAAAGGCTGTTAGATCAGCCTGTACTCGGGGCTTCAATATTGTTGCGAAGTGTTGTCGTAGGCGAAGCGAGCTTCTGCAGTGAATACTCGCATCTTTATTTCACTTCGTCGCAGTCCCTGTTCTTGAGTTTAGGCCTAGTTCAGGAAATTTGGAACACAAAAAATAAAATTGGGAAAAAATAATGACAATTAAACCTTGACTCGGGCGTCTTCCGGCCCCGAGTAATTAAACTTAAGAAACACATTGCTGTCAGTATATGGAGGAGTTTTACCAACTGTTACCTTCCCTGGGCCTCATTTTAGCGGTGTAAGGTTCGCAAAGCATTGTGGAAAAATGTATAACCGCAATCTTTTTCGGTTGAAGTCGTGTAGCACGGGTCAGTTTGTCGTGATACCCGACTATGGCGCGGGTTGGTTTTAAACGGCGTGCTACAGTCAAGCTAAGCTGTGTCGACTCTGTCACGAGTTAAGCGCGGAGTCTAAAACAAACCTCAATTAGCTGTAGCTAAAGTCGTGAATCACGGATCAGCTTGTCGTGCTACCCGACTATGGCGGGGGTTGGTTTTAAACGGCATGTTACAGTCAAGCTAAGCTGTGTCGACTCTGTCACGAGTTAAGCGCGGAGTCTAAAACAAACCTCAATTAGCTGTAACTAAAGTCGTGAATCACGGATCAGCTTGTCGTGCTACCCGACTATGGCGCGGGTTGGTTTTAAACGGCATGTTACAGTCAAGCTAAGCTGTGTCGACTCTGTCACGAGTTAAGCCTCAATTAGCTGTAGCTAAAGTCGTGAATCACGGATCAGCTTGTCTTGCTACCCGACTATGGCGCGGGTTGGTTTTAAACGACGTGTTACAGTCAAGCTAAGCTGTGTTGACTCTGTCACGAGTTAAGCACGGCTTCTGAAATAAACCTCAATTTGCTCGAGCTAAAGTCGTGTAGCATTTGTCCCTTTGTCGTGCTACCCGATTAGGGCGCGGGTTGGTTTCGAACGCCGTTCTAAGGGTGTTCTGAAGTCGGGGTTTCCGCTAAGTTCAGTTGAGTTTAGCACGATTGTAGCCCCGGGGGGGAGGGATACTCCGGGGTCAACGGAAGGGATGACCGTCGGAAAAGTCCCCAAAATACCCAAAAAAATACCGAGGGATAGAAACTTTCCACCCTAAAAAATACCTTTCGGTTTTAAAAATAACCCTAAAAATACCAATCTAAAGCTGAGATTTTTCTCTTGGTAGCTAGCGGGTCGGCGCTAAGTCCCCTCGTGTTGTGCTAAACGTGATATGCAGTGAAATGAGTGAATAAAGGCGCGCGCGCTTGCGTTACAGGACGTTCGCCAAAGGACGTCTTTTAAAACTTCTTATCAGTACGCACGTTTGCTAAAACACGGGACTGCAAGCAGTCCAATAGCTTGGCGTTTTTAAACCCTAAAAATCTAGTTTCTTCTTTCATTTTCCTCGCAACCCTATTAGATTAAAAAGTTATATATATAAATATATACTCAGCCAACTGTCTAGGTTAACCTTTGTCTATTGCACTTGGCTGAGCTGTATTTTATTCTCCGTTCTTGTGTAAATTGTAAGAAGAATTTTGTAAAAAAAGGTACTAAAAATGAAATTGAATTGCGCTTTATTGTGCAAAGTCATCGTTTTCCCAAAATAATAAACAATATTGAGAATAATTAGATATATTATACCGAAGAGTTTCGATACAATATTCATCAAATTGTTTGAATCCATTAAGCTGAAGGATATAAGCCAGTTTGACATTTCAAAAACACATGCGCGAGAGTAAACTTCATGAAACTTAAAAAACGAACGCAATGAAGCGGGATGGGAATTCATTTATGATCTTTTCTTAAGTTTGATGAATATTTCATTTCATCCTCACGCGCGCTTGTGTTTCTGAAATTCCGAACTGGCTTTTTGTTTATATATTCTCCATTATACAACCCTAAGCTTGAATACGTTAATTATGCTGAAGACGATATCCGTATCAGTTCATTTACTATCCGATGCACTATCTTTAGACTCTTTAGCTTGAGCCTGTTAATCATGATGGATAAATAGAGGATATCAAACGTCTGCGTTGGGATACGGATTTTAATCTTGGAGTGTCGCGAACGGTTGAGATATTTTCAACACGAGAAGATAAAGTTCGTATCTCCAAGCGGCCATGTAATTTTCTTTTTATCACATACTCAGTGAGATTCCACATGTTTCTCTTAATCATCAACGAAGTAGATCAACAAGTTGTTTCAACGGCGGGAAAAGTTTCATATCAATCACACGTGATGATATGGAGATCGTGCGTTCTGATTGGCTAATTTTGATATTTTTTTATTTTGTTAGCTGATACGCTCTATCGAATTAAACTTGTGATAATATCAGCTAATAGCCGGCGGAACGTTTTTGTAAGTGGGCACGTGCACCCTCTTAAGAAGCAAATGAAAAGAAAACTAGTCGAATGACATAGCGTATTGTATGAAATGATTTATTGTTTTAGCGTTTGAAAGGCTTACGTCATCATGAACTTAGTTGAATGAACTGTAAATCGGTCCAAGCCGCCCCAGAAGCTCTGGTTCCGCCGGCCCTGTCTCGCTGTACTTTCGTGCAGCGCTTTGCTGTTAGAAGCTGAAAGCAGCTGAAATTACTATTGCCTTTCGCGGTCCGTGGCCAATATTTTACTAAATAAATATTGCACAGCTTCCTTAATTACCATCTGTCAAAAGTAATTAATTTACTATATTTTGTTGATGTTTTAAAACGTCTAAATATTTTTTATTGAGGTATGTGTGTATGTTTGTTGGATATTTTTTGCCTTTAGTTGGCGGGACCGGATGACCCTAGCTGAGTTCTTTGAGTAAAATATAGATTGTACCTTCCTAGCATAAACGGTTGTATTACTATAGCAATCTACGGCCTTGGTACGTAAAATTGAGCTCGGTCATTAACTATTCAATCAACTCAAGAATCAAAACATTTTGGGTTTGAGCGGCAAGAAAGCTCCAAATAAGATCACATATTTCTAAACAGTCACTTGAACACACTTTCGCTACGCCCCAGAAATTTTGGCGCCCGTTTATGTACTAATTACTTTGTCCATGATTCTATAAGACCATGAAATCTATTTACGATTCGTATTTTGTCTGTTAAAAGATGATGTTTTAAAAAATCTTAAATACGTTGCTTCGTTGAGATTTGTGAACATAAATCAAAGAAGTGCTTTTTCTGGAGGACAGTATGGCGTTGTATACTTCATGTATGTTGGAGTTGTACTATTGTGTTATATTTGTAGATCTAGGGACCAGTCTTCGAACTTGTGCACTTGTATGCTTCTATTTTCCTTTCTTCTTCGTTTTGTTTCTCAAATTCATGGCTTTATATATTGTTACAATTCAGTACAATTTAGTTGAGTCTGATACGAAAACATTTACATAACAAACTGATATATCTTAGTTTTACAATAATATTCGGTGCGTTCATTTCCTTACGGAAAACTACTGTAAGAAATTCTGTCTCAAATATTATGGAGTACAAATGCTACGCTAAGTGGCGATCAACATCTCAAATACTCTTAGGCTTTGTTTTCAATAAAAGTAGAAGGCGCAATCCTGTAGAACTGTAACATTTCTTCAATATAGATCTACAGTGTTTTGTTGTAACACGCAGCTACCAACTTACAAGGCCTGAAATGGCTATGCGTTATAGCGAACTATAAATCTATATAGTGCTTTATCAAAATAACAAACTCTCTTATAAGGTAGCTGTTTACAAAAACATGAAGCAAGATATCTTTAAATATCTTTGCAGGAAAGTATTGAAAAATAGCCTATTTCGATTAAAAACAAAGACTTTGACTTACTAAAATTATACTATAAAGATCGTTTGATTAACTTAAGGATACTGTAAACCTTCAGCGGGTGCCTGCCTAAAAATGCTTCGTGACGGGCGAGAATTCATCCAATATCAATAACCAATATACCATTTTAAAGCTTAAGAAGTGTAGAATACAACCATCTACTTTTCATTTCAAAATATTTAAATCC
>JAOBAT010108145.1:0-14925 GCA_026413305.1 Hydrozoanthus tunicans
GTAGGAGGGAGATGGGAGAGGAAGTTTTTCTAAGGTATCGACATTTTCTGTTCTTTGTACCCGGGTAAAGCCATGATCGATCAGTGAAAACATTCAAATTTGGGATAGCAGACCTAGTCTTTAAAGACATCTTCTACAGGGGGGATAGGAGAGGAAGTTTTTCTAAGGTATCGACATTTTCTGTTCTTTGTATCCTGGTAAAGCCATGATCGATCAGTGAACACATTCAAATTTGGGCAAGTTTGCAAGTTCACAACTCCATGAGTTTTCTCCCGTTTAACAAGGGGAAGAGCTTCAACCGATTGATGCTTACTAAAACCTTTTTCAGATACAACATCTGAGCTTGTCTTTCCTACACGCAAGCTTGACAGGGGCGCCACTGGTAGGGGGTTCTCAAAAAACCTTTTTATTTTGCCCTCCAATTCATCTGATTCGGTTCTCGCTCGGTACAGCAGTAGTTGAGGAAATTGTTCAATCGTATGTGGTTGACTCATTCCTTGTTTTGATTTTGCACTTGTGTGTATGAATCGCTGTCTCCTTGCCTGTAACGAATCTAAGTCAAAACTCCGGTTCGCATCTGTTTCTTTTAGGAATGAACGCACATTTCGATTTCTACACGAACCATTTACAAACGAGTTTGTCTTTGATTTGCATCTTAACTTTTTGTTATCTTTAGCTGTATCTGTATCAAAATCACTTTCTTTTTCGTCTTCCTGGTTTTGCTCAAGTACTTCCGAATCCGGTTTTGTTAAGCATGTTTCAGCAAGCAATGTGAAAGACTGTTTATGATTGCATGACGTTTCACTTGAAAACGATCTATTTTCACTCGTTGGTGGCGAAGCGCGCTTTAGATCTTCATTACACCGTTCAAGAGATTCAGTAGTATTTTTTTCGCAAATTAAATGAATAAAGTGCGGCAACTTCTCAAGCCCATAATCCCGCGATGGATAACTTTTCGCTCTTTCTTTACGCCGGCTTCGGCTACTGTCAGACAGAGTCCTTCTGCCAAAATAAATATTCTTCTCAAATTGGGGCCGTACAGATTGCCCCTCAGGGATACCGAAAGGAGCTGTAGTTGGCAGTTTAGCACCTTCTTTGATAATTTTTCTCTTCATATTAGATTCGTAGATTTTCCATTTTAACCTCTGTAAGTTTTCGTCTTGTTTTTTGTGTAAACGTTCTGCTTGACTTTGAAGAACTGTAATGTCTTCGGACTTATCAAAAACCAGGTCCTCTTGTCTAGTTTGTGTTAAACTGTTTTGTCGCAAATGAAACCTTATGTGCTGTCCTCTGTTATTAAACTTTCCATACTCGTTAGTATTATAATCAACAAAGCTAAATGGTCTTGCTTGTGCAAGCTTGGTTGCTGGTTCTAAAGTTACACAGCGAGTTTCTGACGGTACTCGAGGTAGCCGTACGCCATTGTTTCTCTCGTTGTCATAACACTTGAACAAACTACTTTTTTTATTGCGTTCTGAAATTGTTTCTTTTTTATGCTGCTTATGAACCGTTTCAATTCCCACAGTTTTTGACCCTACGGCTGTGGCAACTCTATTTATAGAGCACTTGAGTGATTCAGATTGTCTTTGCTTATCGGCACAAATTGTCGAATCGAAGTTCCCTTCTTCTTCAAGTAAAACTCCATTGTTATTGGGATGAATGGCAACTCTGCCACTTTTAGTTGTTTGTTGTGAGCTTAAAGTACACGAAGGATTGCTAACATCGGAATTGGTTGGGTTCAACGATGACAGCTTTTCAGCTAAACCGAAAGACGCAGCTGTAGAAAGCTCAGTTCGCTTTGCCTCTTCTTGAATCTCTGAATTTGCTGCTTCATTGTAAGCGTCATCCTCCTCGATGCCTTCATCTTCTTCATTTATGATGGCGTTATAGCGAAAATGGTGAAAAAGTGAGAATGCATCCTTCTCTTGCAGTTGATCGTCGTAGAAGAGTTCGTTTGACATTCTATTTTCCCAACTGAGATGATCTCAATTTAATAATTTGTACGCAAAGATTTAAAATAACGACGTCTTGAAAGCGTCAAAAGACATTGCAAAATGCATCCTCGCAGAGTATTCAATTCTTTTATCTTCCTGACAGTTTATGGCGAAATGTTGTTACTAGAAAGAATTCAACAAGTAACAGCTGCCAGTTTGTTTACAGAGCAGGACTTCGATTCTTTTCACACTTTTGCAGACATGAAGTGTCATCTGTTTAACTAATTAGTTTATTTTCTTTCTCTTGAATTATTATCTGTTTTGACATGACTTTTGCTTTTGGTAACGCAACGAGGTTAATTTTTTTCTTTCATCATCCTTTAACAAACTTGAATTTTAAATTTCGTTTCAGAGTAGCAATACTTTATTACCTTTTCTTCTAAATTAATGAATTTTGATGTTACCACCTATTCAAGGATTACTTGAGTTTATTGAAAAAATTATTCCCTAGATGTATAAGCCTTTCAATCTTAGTGTCTACATTGACACATAATCTTTCAAAGGCGCTTAAAAGAGGTCTCTTATTTTGATTAAAAGCAGTTCATATCGCCTTTGTTTGAAGGGTAACACTTTTGACCTCCGAATTGTTGGCCCAACATTCAAAGACGCACGAGTCCGTTAGTTTTTTCAAAATTTGTATTTTAAAAATTATTACTACTGCAAATTCGCTTTTGAAAGCAAGCAGAGAAGAATACAAAAGTGCGGTTTGATCGACTGCCCTTTATATAAATTAGAATTTATCATGTCTTTCAGTTTCAACTCTAATGGCGATTATTACAATGCTCAGTTCTAACAAGCTTTACTAAGCTTTATTGGCTCAGATTAGTTGAATTCCTCTTCGAGTGAAAGAAATCTTTAACATTGAGAAAGATAAAAAAGCGGGTCTCTAGGGGAAAAAAAAATTAAAATAAATGCTTTCGATCGATTAAAACTTTTACTCTTACTGTGTCACATACGATATTTTTTGTATGGATTCACTAAATAGAATTTTACTTGACGAACGTCAACTGACAACGGGTAAGGTTGTCGAAATTAAAGCTTGCATTTTGAAATTTTTTGCCAGAAAACGTTATTGGTTTCCAAAATGTTGAATCCTAGTTTGATGCTTTCATGATAGCTTTCTTGAAAGGAAGTAGTTGAAACAGTTATAAGAAAACAAGTTCGCGACTAATTTATGTAGCCTTTATGAGCTTTCCCCTAAGAGACAAGATCGAAAACACGCAACGAAACAAATATACTTTTTATTGAGGCTCAAGATGATTAAAAATAAATCCCGTACAACGTCTTCAAAGGGAAACCGGGGTGCCCAATTGCGTTTTTTGTATCTAACTGCTTCAAATGGGAATTCCAAAAATATTATTTTGTCTATCTTGTATATTTAGAAATATGATAAAATACAGTAAAATTCCGAAGACAAGGCCCTCCGTGAATATGCCGGCTGACAAATTCGAAACACAGAAAAATACAATATGAAAGCAAACTTTAAGTACCGTTATAGAAATATGTTTTTAATTATCTAAAGAATGTTTTTGCATTGAAAACACTGCGGTCAAAGTCTACGCAATTCCTACTGAAGTCGTGCCTTTGATTTCTTCAGACCAACCACAAAGTCTTTAGTTATAGTGGAAATTCAAGCCTGTTGGCCAAAGAGCTTTCCACGGCTTCTAACATTCTTTTATTCTTATTTACAACATAGCGGGCAAAATTACGTCGATAAACGGGGGCATTTTTTAAAAATTCAAGGTAAAATTACTTTCGTGCTCTTACTTACTTTCGAAGTTTTCCGAAAATAGCTAGTTAGGCAACGGTTTAACAACTTTGCCCTCGATGCTATAAACACGTATATCGCATTGTTCCTCGTAAAATTTAGGATTAATTTCGCTTTTCACTTCACTTTCAAATTTTGAAAAAAAAAATCGGATTAACCCTAAATCTTACTTGGCTACGAGTGATTACCTATACACTTACAAGAAAGTTTAATGCCCCTTTTGAACCACCCAAAGCTTTTCTTGTGCTCTTCAATGCTCACCTGTTATTTTTGCGGTAGTGCATGGAACAAATTGTTTAATTTTTGAGGCCCAACATCTGTGTCCGAGCAGTGTACTATGAACATGTATGAAAGGGTACAGTTGTTTTCTATTTTCAATTAAAGTTGGTGTAGTTGTGTTTTAAGTTTTCATGTTCAGAGTGATTACGCTGTCATGAATTTTGACCAAGTTTTGTAAAAAATTTCCCCCTGCTTATGAATCCCCGAGGTTTTTAACGCAAATTTCCCTACAAATATACGCCCCCTTAAGGTGGAAGTACACCTAAACTCTTGTTGGATAACTAGTGAGAAAGTTGAAAAAGATATTTGAATAAGAAGAATATTGAGTATAATCAGCAAACCGTCCCTCCTGGCAAGGGACTTGTACAGCTTTGGTTTTGAGAACGGTTTGGCGAATTTACATCGAATAACTTCAAAATTAATTTTCAAACTTTCCAAAAATCACAAAATTCAAAATTCTCTTTAAAACTACCAATTTTCAAGAAAAAAAATACAACTCAAAAATCATCCAAAAAAAATTAATTTTAAGATTTTCAAGCTGACTCTCCACCAATCCATCTGTGTTTTAAGTAGAGCGAGTTTATAGATTTAAACCATAGACGGAGATATCGGAAGAAACATTAGGAAAAGGCATGGGCCACAAAGCGCGAGTAAGGTATACTCCGCCTTAAACAAATCTTTGAAAAAATAAGCCCGGGACCTTCTTTTCGGAATTTTATTTGCACTGCTTAAAGCTTGTGACGTCACAATATCTTAGAGAAAGAAATCTAGTTGATAAGAAGTTGCTAGAGCTTGTTTTGAGAATCTTGCGTTGTTTTGTCCCAACAAAGAAATATATGCAAAGGAAATCACAAACCACCGTTGAGCAGACTGTGTTTGGTTCTTCATCCTTTGATGAGACGTTCTATCCAATATCAAATATTGAAAATTTTTCAGCGATCGGTATGGTTTGTCTGTGTTTTACTTACGCACTTAGCCGGACTAACTTCTATAACTTACTATATAATTAGAAACTTTTTAGATAATGTAATAAGGTAAACATTGTCTCGTCTCATTTCTATAAGACGGAAACTCTTTCAGTAACAAATAGCTCTTCTTCAGTAGAACAAACAACGAGTCGTTCGGTTTCGCTATGAGATACTTTGAAACAACATAGTAGAAACGTGATCAAGACAGCCACGATTTCAATTGCTCCAGTAAAGTAAAATACAAGGCTGTACGTCCCAAATTCATCAACAAGAAAACCTGTGGATAGAAAACGGAAACGCAGCTGAACGAAGAACAATTTCAACGATTATCGGTTGCGTAGTGGCATGCGGTTACTGTGTTTGACCCAATCGTATTTCTAGGGTCGCAAGTCCGAGTCCCGGTCAGTCCACCGTGTTGTGTCTTTGAGCAAGGTTGGTGGACGAATAGATGGGTGTGAGAATAATCATAATGAATGGATGAACAAATGGATGGATATAGGGTTTGGGTGGATTGATGGATGGATGGAATATTGGATTGGTGGACGAATAGATGGGTGTGAGAATAGACTATAAATGGACCAATGGATGGATGGCTTGATTGACGGATGTGTGGGTGGGTGGATAGAAGGACAAAAGAACAGATGGATGGATTGTTAGATGAGTGGATGGATGGAAGATGGGTGGACCAATAGATTGATGGATGGTTGGACACAGCAATGAATGGGTGGGTCGATCGATCCTGGATTGATGAACCAATGGATGACGGACCGATGGATCGATGGACTAATGGATGAACGGGTGGGTCGATCGATGCTGGATGGATGGACCAATGGATGGATGGACGGATGAGTGGGCCGATGGGTTGGTGGATGGATTAATGTTGGATTTGTGGATGAATAAATTGGTTAGAGAATGGGTGGGTGGATCGATCGATGATGGATGGACCAATGGATGAGTGGATTGATTGATTGATTGATTGATGGATGGATGGATAGGTGGGCGGATAGATGGACCAAAGGATAGATGTATGGATCGTTGGATGAGCCGGGATGGATGGAAAGATGGATGGACCGTTACATAGATGGATGGTTGGACGAATGGATGAATGGGTGGGTCGATCGATGCTGGATGGATGGATGGACGGTAGGGGGACCGATGGTTTGGTGAATGGATGGAATGTTGGATTGGTGGACGAATAGATGGATGGGAGAATTGGTGGATCGATCGATGATGGATAGACCAATGGATGGATGGATTGATGGATGGTTGGGTGAGTGGATAGATGGATCAAAGGACAGATGGATGGATTATTGGATGGGTTGGTGAATGGATGGATGAAAGGGGTGGACCAAAACGGATGTTCTAATGTATGTATGTATGAATGGATGATGCACGAATGGTATGATGGATTGTTGGATGGGTGGATAAATGGATGGACCAATGGATTGATGGATGGTTGGATAAATGGGTGGATGGATAATGGATGGACTAATGAATGGTCCGATTGATGGAAGGGTTAATTTATGGTACTTTGTATAGATGGATTGTAAGGAGATGATGGGTGAATGGAAGGATAAATAGATGAACACATATAGATAGCAGATGTATGGAAGAATCGGTTGATTGATGGATTGATCCATCTATGATAGATAAAGGAATTGATGGATGGAAGGGCCAGTCGATATGTTAATAGAGGGACTGATGGATTGATGGACGAATGGATGGATGGTTAAATAAGAAAACCACTCTGATGAGCTTTTCAACAATCAACAATTTCTTACCTCCAAAGAAAGGACCAGTTAGTGCAGCTATAGAAACCAAAACAAGATAATGGCCATACCCTTGAGCATGTTGGTAAGGTTTTAAAGCAGACAACACCAAAACATTTGCTGGAGTATTTATTAACCCGTCGGTGAGCCCAAGCAATAGGGCATAGATTAGCAGTCCGGCATAACTGTCGAAGAATGGAACCAAGTTTGAAGCAATACCGTTAACCATGGCTGCGGTTCGAAACAAGTTCAATGGCTTTACCCATTTTAAGTTGCACATTGGGCCAGCGGTTGCCCGCGATAGCGTTGAAGATACACCAAGGCACAGGTAAAGCTGAGAGGCCTGGCCTGTTGACATTCCTTTGTTTTCACTATAGCCAGCCTGAAGGAATAAGCTTTTGTTAGCGATAGTCTGATACATTGATAACACTACTGTTACTGTTTCTGTTACTGTTCGCGTTAGCTTTGCTTCCAACTCCACTGTTATAATCATACTGTTGCTGTTTTGGATCTGTCACTGTGACTGCTACTGCTACTGCGAGCGAGCGAGCGTACAGCAACAGTACTCTTGACGGACCGGCTTGCTGTCAGTTTGGTTGAGTGAGTTTGGACACAAGGTTTACAGCCGAAAACATTCTCAATTTTTGGTCCGGTGGACTAGCTTACTGGCGAGAGATGATCTGAAAACACGTGGCATATTGGTCAGCGAGCCCACAGACATTGGCCAGCGGTAACAAACCTAGAACTATGCGTCCATGAAAGAAGTCAAATATGCATGATCGACCGCATGCTTTTGCGGTGCTTTTTTAGTGCTGGAGTTGCTAGATAAAGTGAGGTAAGTTCAAACAATGTCAAACACCGATTTATTTGTTAGTGCAGGTATTCATCAAGCTGACCGTCTGTTAGCGACGTATCTAGAAGAAGACGACAGTGTGCTTTTCTGTCTATGACTGTGTTACCGTGCTTTAAGTGCTATTGTTTCTGTTGCTATTGTGGTCATTGTTTTTTACTGGTTATACTGTTACTATTTCTGTGCTGATGCTTTTGCTGCTAAACAGATAGATCGATGGGATAGATAGGTAAGCAGGTAGTAAGATAGACAGGTGCATAGACATACATACATACATACATACATACTCAGCTGATAACAAAAATCTGATTAAACTATACTTTTAGCAGAACTTACCAAATGAATTGATGGAACTATGTAACCAAGAAATGCAAATGAGATTGCCACCGTCACAACAGAATAGTTGGGATTCCTCCAGAATGAGAAATCGATAGAAAACATTTGACGCATGTTTCTCCACTTTTGTGTTATTCCGTTCCCCGATCCCTTAATTTCAACCTTGCGGTTTGCGTCTGGTTCACCTTCGATGTCGGGTTCAAAAGAGCAGGCAAACAGAGCTACCATCAAACAGAGTCCTGCTAGACCAATATAAACACCTTTCCAACCAAACGCATCCAGCAAAGCTCCAACAATGGGGCTCATAATAAACACTCCAGCCCCCAAACCAGCTGAGAGTATGCCAATAGCAACAGTCTTCCATTTTATGAAGTACCTCGGTACTGTTACAAAGGCAGAAAAGTAAACACAAGAACCTCCGAATCCGAAAATAATGCTATAGAAGACGAAAAGATAATAAAAACTTGGGGCTTGACTGGTCGCTAACAATCCCAGTGCGCATGTCAAAGCGCCAGTTACGGCAACCTTGCGACTTCCAAAGTGATCAACAAGTTTCCCCACTATTGGACCACAAAGACCGATCGCTGCAGCAGCTGATGAGCCAATCAAAGCTGAATGTTTTAAACAATAAAAACAACAAATTAGATGTAAAGGGAAGTCTAGTTTCTGACGATGCTTTTAAAGATGCTGGTAGAGGGGGCCTGGGTTCAATGGAAACTGTTATTGTCATTGGTAAAAGGAGGTCTGGGTACAATCCAGTTTCTTACTGTTAATGGTAAAGGGGGCCTCGGTTCAATGGAGTCTGTTCCTGTTATCGGTTATTAGGGCCAGCGTTCTATCGAATATGTTACGTTTGTTGGTAAAGGGGGCCCGGTTCCTACCGAATCTATTACTGTTGTTGGTAAAGGGTGCCAGGGGTCTATCGAATCTATTACTGTTGTTGGTAAAGGAGGCCAGGGGTCTATCGAATTTGTTACTATTATTGGTAAAGGGGCCTGGGGTCTATCGAATCTATTACCGTTGTTGGTAAAGGGGGCCCGGGTCCTACCGAATCTGTTACTGTTGTTGGTAAAGGGGGCTAGGGGTCTATCGAATCTATTACTGTTGTTGGTAAAGGGGACCAGGGGTCTATCGAATTTGTTACTATTATTGGTAAAGGGGCCTGGGGTCTATCGAATCTATTACCGTTGTTGGTAAATGGGGCCAGGGGTCTATCGAATCTGTTACCGTTGTTGGTAAAGGGGGCCAGGGGTCTATCGAATTTGTTACTGTTGTTGGTAAAGGGGGCCAGGGGTCTATCGAATTTGTCACTGTTGTTGGTAAAGGGGGCCAGGGGTCTATCGAATTTGTTACTGTTGTTGGTAAAGGGGGCCAGGGGTCTATCAAATTTATTACTGTTGTTGGTAAAGGGGGCCAGGGGTATATTGAATCTGTTACTGTTGTTGGTATAGGGGGCCAGGGATCTATCGAATCTGTTACTGTTGTTTGTAAAGGGGGCGGGAGTCTATCGAATCTGCCGCTGTTGCTGGTATAGGGGGCCAGGGGTCTATCGAATCTGTTACTGTTGTTGGTAAAGGGGAGCAGGAGTCTATCTAATCTGTCGCTGTTGTTGGTAAAGGGGGTCCGGGTTCTATCGTATCTGGTAATCAGTTGTCGGTAAAGGGAGATCTGTGTTGTTGATAGTAGGCGATCTTGGTTCAATCGAGTTTGTTACTGTTATTGATAGTAGAAGATCTGGATTAAGTTTTATCTGTTACTGTTATTGATAGTAGGGGATCTGGAACCTGTCGAATCTGTTACTGTTATTGACAGTAGGAGATCCTGATTCAATCAAATCTGTTACTGTTATTGATAGTAGGAGATCTTGATTAAGTTTTATCTGTTACTGTTATTGATAGTGGAGGTCATGGTTCAATCGAGTCTGATTGATACCATTGGTTTTATACTCAAGATTATTAAAATAATAACTCTCTGGATACGTAACGAAATGAAAAGTGGACCTCGAAGTTGTTTCATATTCAAATTGATTAACAGAGTACATACAGGTTTTCCCCTGTTACTATTCTGACCTGTTTTAGCCTTTCCCTCGTTGAACTCGTCTAACAGGGTGGGGTAAATGACTCCAAATGTGTACGCGATTCCTAACACGATTAGATTTGAAAGCACTCCAGCCAGACACACAACCCAAGACCATGCGCTGTCACACTTATGATCTCTATTTGACGACCGGGAGCATTTCAAACATCCGTTACTTTGCTCCTCTTCATCAAGTGTCCCAGAATGCTTCACGATCATTTCCTTCATGATCTAGAGATGAGTAAAAACAATGTACATGAGTGATAGCCAATCAAAAGAACGTGCACATACGCCGCAATCATTTTTTCAAGCCCGCTTTCCAAGTGAGTTTAGTACCCCGTTGTTCGCGCCATTGTGCAAAGCTGTACACGCTTTTTCTTAGATTTAACAATTTTCTGCTGGAGCTTGGCTATTCTTAAAATTATGTGGCGACTTCAGCCTCAAATTGTTCATAAATTGTTCTTATTTCCTGATTTACTCAAACAGCGGGTTAATTCTCCGGAACAATAAAAAGGCGCTAAGATTACGTCTTTTGTATCGAGATTATCTTTTGGAACTAGGCAAAAAACAACGAGGAAGGGGGTAGGGGGAGGGAGAGCGGGACAAATAGGGACAACAGACAAGCTATTGAAAACAAAATTTGCCCGCTCGCTAGGCAACGGAGTAACCTGATTGGTCGACGTGCTGTCACGTCCGAGACCAGTACTTGCATGTTATGGCGAAACTCATTTCTTTCTCCCTCCCAACCTCCCCCTCCCCCCCTCCTCCTCCTCGTTGTTTTTTTTTGTTCTGGTTCCAATTCTCTCGCGTCCGCCATCTTATTTTATCGGCTTTGACAAACTATAAGAAAAGAATGTTGAGGCTAAAACTGGCCAAATTTTAAGAATATTTTAAAAACAGTCTCAGATTTTGTTAAGAATACAGTTTTGCATGTTTGGAAAAAAATCACATTACTGCAGGGACCGCGAAGCGGGGTAGCTGGAGGAATTTAGCTGTTCCAATATTTTTTCAGAAATCTTGTATTTAAAAAACTGACAAAATGGAGAGACAAATATTCTGATGTTTATCGAAATCAGAGGCATCTTCAGCGATTTCAGAGTGTCCGGCTTAAGTCTTAAGAAACTCGAGCTTCTTATAGAAAAACACCCAGAAACAATCCACAAAAGTTGTTCAAGAACGATATATTTTTTTCAATCAATCAATCCTTATTTCAAAATTACCAAGTTGTATTTAGTAACAATAGAGTTATATATCAGTAAAGCTGTTATGCCCATTTGACATTCATCAAAATAGATTGTATATGTAGTGGTGAGGCAGAAATTAAAAGAAGCCACAGGCTTATACTTTAATACTGCCTCAACTAACTAAATTAATGACATTTTTTAGTACACTCAGATCTGTTTCAAGAAACTGAACCAGAGCTGAGTGAAACATCTAATCAGTGATTGGACTCTGTATTGTGTGAATTAATTAAATGTTTATTTTTTAGATTACTTTTGAAGCAAGACAATGATGCAGTTCACGAAGAACTCGCCAGCGATAAAACTCTGTCAATGAGCGTGGCAATGGAACTTTTATCCAATCAGTGGCTTCTGAAAAACTGCTTGACGTTCGGGACTTAGGTGAGTTAAAATTTTCTTTATGATTGCAACGGTGCACCTGACGCCTTTTAGTATTTTCATTCACGAGTCCATCGGACGGGTCGTCACTGCCGTTCAATCTTCTCTGGTTGGCTTTTCGTTGTCAACCCGCTTTCCGGCTCACGGCTCACCACGATTTACTTTAAAATATGATGGCCTTAAAACTCTTTGGTTTTCACGATCACGATTGCCAAGAAAGCAGTTTATATTCGATAATCTGCAAAGGCTGCCCATTACGCGAATACAAGTAGCTTTGCGATGGATTTAAGCTTTTGTTAAATCTAGTTTATTAAAATGCTTTGTTTGACAAATTTCTCAGCTTTTATTTAGGGATCTAAGAAACTGTTCAAAGTTTCGTTACTCTCATCGAATTCAGAACGAACAATAATTGAAAGTTATTTTCGCACGTGACGCTCGATTGCCGCCCAAATGCTTGAAAGCAAAGTTTCGTTGTAATACTATTCGTCTTGCTCCTTGCATAGATAAAGAACTTTCAAAGAATTTTTGTTAAATTTTGGTGGCTCTATTTCCTTTATACTTGTTTGAAATCCTTGTTGTTGTTGGAACCATTCTTAAAATAAAAAGTAGTCAACAAAAATGGATAGAAACTGTAAATTAGCAATTGGAGTTGTATGTTTCTGAAATCATTTTTTGGTTGTACTTTATGTTCCGAATGTAGAAATAAAGCTTTTAAAATAACTTTGAAATACTTTCAAACCAAAATTTGTGGCCTTCTTGGTTTTTTGAGGGGTAGAATTTTCTATATCTTTTCAATGCCGTGACCTGAAACGGTCGCGAAGCGACTTCGTTCGTCCGTCATTTTGTTTCGGTGTCATTATGTTATATTTCGGAAGTGAATATTGTCTCACATTTACTATTTCTAGACCAATCAAATCGCGCGTAGGCGAGCTGTTATATACTAAATAATTTTATTTCAAAACTTGCTGAATCGTGTACGAGCTATCCGCCCCAATACAAAATATGCTCCGCGGTTCCCGTACTGTGCTGCAGTCTAGTCCCAAATGGCAAAGCCAACAAAAACAAATAAAAAAACAGAAGCATACTGTATTTATTCCTTGTCCATAGAATTTATGACAAACGCATGCCAATGGAAACGGATAGTTCAGCAAACATGTAATAAACACAATACTATAGACTATGCGACAACAAAACATCTTATCAGTATTACATAGCGACTTGCATGACAAAGTGTATGTATATCACGCTATATTTGCTAACTAAATGCACGGACCGGAAATCCATGCCATGGCACCTATAATCCCGAAACTAAGAACATTCGTAAGAGTATTTTCAGCCTAAAACCGACCAAATTAAAAACATGAGTACATACATCCAGCTTATAATTAGAACCGAAAAGCAATATTCTTGAAAAAAGGAGTAAACGAAATCAACTAGCTTTATACAATTCTCTAACATCTTCAATTGTGTTAAACATATGGCCAGATTAAGAATTTCCGTGACGATTAAACTTAGCTTTCCAAACTTAATAACCCTCGAAATAAACAGACACGAACGGTAAAAAGGTTAACAAAAGCCTAGGGTTTGTACAATTTTTTATCGGTTTTTGCAAGATTTTTTTTTTCACATTCATATTCTATCCAGATCTTTGATCGACATTCGTATCTCGTCATTTTCAGCTTAAGCCGCCGTTGTTCGTATGTGCCTTCATTGCCTTCGACTGAGGCCTGCTTCAAACACTGTATTTTAACCGTATCGAATTAAAATCACGAATTAAATTCGGTGAAAATACAGTGTTTAAAGCAGTAAACCGAATTAAATTCGCTCTTCCACCTACCGGATAATACGGTAGAAGTTCAATTCGTTGGAAATAAATTCGGTGTTTGAATCACCGGTTCAATTAGCTCCGGATCAAAATTAATTTAATTCGGTACGGTTAAAATACGGCGTTTGAAGCAGGCCTAACAGTTAGCAAAACATGTCTGTGTTATATCGTATTTATTTTACATTACCGTACTTGGTACTATAATCGGTTTCTCATATCTCGGCGGATATCCCTTGTTCAGTTTATGTCTCAAAGCAGATTTCACAACACCATTTCATAAAGTAACAAAAACATCGTCAGAAAAGCAGGTCTCGTGTTGAATTTTGTATTTAGCACAAGCAGTTTCAGTCCTTTTTGAGCAATAAACTAATCTACAACTGCGCCGTATTCGGAACGAAAGCTGATAGTTTCTAACTTCCTTTGTGGCTCATTCGGCTCAAAAATCAAAACTCGAGTCCGCAGCAACTGTAAAACGCAAAAAATAGAGAAGGTTGAACAGCAATTCAAAATGTCGGTAGTCAGTTGAAGCGGGTGCGCCGTTCGTATCGCTTCTTTCTCACAATTTGATTTCCAAATCAAGTAAAACTTTCAGAACGAGCTGTCAATAATATTCTCATCGTTTTGAAGTATCTCTCCTTCGGTAAGCGAACACCTTCTTATGCAGAGCCCTTAAACGGTTTAGCGCAAAACTCAATCAGTTAAACAGTTCTTCCCTTCGAGTAGCGAATCCCGCTGTCACAAACCAATTTGTAATTTTGTACAAAAAAACTTCTCACCTCACGTACGCAGAATTCACTAGTAAAGCCAAGGCAGCTTTGTGTCTAAATTTCCCATCATATTAATCCTCTAGTGTACAAGGTTATACTCATACGAGCATATTGTATTTCACACAAGCGGTTTTAGATGTATTTTTAATTTAAGGGGAAACCTTAGCTACAGATATTAAACGTACTGAAAATCCAGACGTCTCCAGGACAGTTGACAACCATCCCGGAGTTATTATCACCAGCGAAAAGCGCCGGCGATAATCAGTTTATTTAGTTGAAGCGTACGAGGCACTCGTGATAACATAGCTGTATATAGAAGGGTTTTAGCCTAGATATTAAACGTGTAAATCAGTTCTTTTCGAGTAGTGATCAACATATATGCGAGACAAGAGAGAACTCTTTATCTGAAATCGCAAACAATTAATAGTTGACTCATTAGTAACACTTAGGGACTGGTCAAAAAGTATAGGGGGGGTTGGGCCGGAGGAGAAGCAAAAATGAGAAAGCAAAATAACATGACCCACCCCCACCACAAGGGCAAAAAATTTGGTGACCCACCCCCTTTCCATGGCTCAAAACTCCATGACCCACCCCTCTCTGAACTGTCACACAAATGTCACTTATGTTAATTTTTTACATGATAGAGCAACTGTCTCTTAAAGTAAAAGTGGTTT
>JAOBAT010108156.1:0-14923 GCA_026413305.1 Hydrozoanthus tunicans
TCGGAAAATCAAACCGGGGTATGCGTTGGACTTTGTGCACAATGAGTACAGCTCCTCTGTTTCTCCTCTGTGCAGGGCCTGATTGGACCCTGTTAAGATTACCGGACGTACGTTTTCTTGTATCAGTGAGCTAAGCAAGGAATACCTCGGAAAATCAAACCGGGGTATGCGTTGGACTTTGTGCACAATGAGTACAGCTCCTCTGTTTCTCCTCTGTGCAGGGTCAGATTGGACCCTGTTGAGATTACCGGACGTACGTTTTCTTGTATCAGTGAGCTAAGCAAGGAATACCTCGGAAAATCAAACCAGGGTATGCGTTGGACTTTGTGCACAATGAGTACAGCTCCTTCATTTCTCCTCTGTGCAGGGCCTGATTGGACCCTGTTAAGATTACCGGACGTACGTTTTCTTGTATCAGTAAGCTAAGCAAGGAATACCTCGGAAAATCAAACCAGTGTATGCGTTGGACTTGTGTACAATGAGTACAGCTCCTCCGTTTCTCCTCTGTGCAGGGCCTGATTGGACCCTGTTAAGACAACCGGACGTACGTTTTCTTGTATCAGTGAGCTATGCAAGGAATACCTCGGAAAATCAAACCAGGGTATGCGTTGGACTTTGTGTACAATGAGTACAGCTCCTCCATTTCTCTTGTTTGTAGGGCCTGATTGATCACTGTTAAGACTACGTTACAGACATTTTCTTGTAGTAGTGAGCTAAGAAAGGAATAGCTGGGGAAATTGAAGTGGAGTATACGTTGGACTTTGTGTCTAATGAGTACAGGGCTTCCATTTCTCTTCATTGCAGGGCCTGATTGGACGTCAACACTTCCAACACTAGACGTTTTCTTGCGTCGTTGAGCTACGCAAGGAATATCTTTGGAAATTTGAGTTTCGGTAAGCTCTCAAAAATTCGCTAAAAGTGCACAGAAATAACTGGTTGCATGCTTTATTTGCTGTTATTATGTGGTTATGATAGTAAGCGCACTGTGATTGGCTGCTGAGTGGGCAAAATATTATAAATCATTGTTAAGGTACGCACGCTGATTGGCTGTTCAGTGTAAAGACTTGGCGTCTCAGCGCGACGAAAAAAGGCTACATAATTATAATTAATTAATTAACGACCGTTCAGTTATTAAAAGAAATCTCAGATTCAGAACTAGATTTCAGCCTTGATGTATTAACTTGGCCATCGCTCGGCCGGTCAATACGAGTATCAAGGCCTCTGCCAGGGATTTCCCTGTAATACCCTCAATCTGAGTTAAGAAGTAGCATATTTTTACAATAAAAACTTATTTACTTTATGAATTACTGTATTTCAAGCTTCAACAAGCGTGCAAAGGTTTCTTTCAAATAATGAAAAGCCAATTATTGTGAAAAGAAACAGTGTAAAACGGACTGGCACTATGAAGAAGTGCTCAAAACAACGCATAAATTCTACATCAGTAGGTTGCTAAGAGGGTGCTGGTATAAAGAAAAGTTGCTCGTTTGCCAAAAAGCTGCACAAAGTTGTCAAAATGTTACCAAAATGTTGCCGAGCACAGTCTGTCTAAGCCTTGACCCACACAAAAGTCATTCCATATTGTTTATTATATATATTGCATCGGTACATAAACACACCATGTTCATATAGCTATTAGTCAGATTTTAAGATAATTTGTAAATTTTGATGTCATACTCATCGTCACTGGCATTATTTAATAAAGTAACACTTTACTACAAGCGGTAATGGCTGCTAAGAACAACTATAAAAGCTAATTAATCAAACTGAGAAAACCCAGAGTATTCGATAAAAAGACCGACTTAAAACCAGTTTTATTACAAAAAGTACATATACTAGTACTATTATCAAAACTCATAAACAGAAAATAAGTTAATTATTAGCATCCTAAAAAAGAAAGTAAAAAGGAAACCCAAGGTGGAGATGAGGTTTCGAAAACTTTGCCAGATATATTTAGAATGTTTTTACTGAGGCTATCATCACTATCCACTATCATAATCCTTATGGCCCATCGCCGTCATCACCCTCATCATAATCACCATCATCATCATCATCGCCACCACCATCATCGTCGCCATCATCATCATCGCAAACACCATCATCGTCGCCATCATCATCATCGCCACCACCATCATCATCGTCGCCATCATCATCATCGTCACCATCATCATCATTACTATCGATATCACTACCACCATGCATCATCATCGTAGTCGTCTTCATCATCGCCATCACCATCTTAACTACATTTGTTTGCTGTTTCAAAATCCTCTCAGACAAATGGACCAATCGAAGGATTGACGTTTAAAAGGTAAAGTCACAAGCTCGTTTGAAGGCTGCTTGCATCGCCAATATGCTAGATGATTGACGTAGAATATACAGCTACTCGATAAGTCAAGGCTTTCGTGGATACATGATCTCTGTGTCACTTTGCAGGAAACTTTCGTTATGCAAATAGTACCCTGATGATGGAGCACAGACTCTTAACCTTAACCAAACTGCGACTCCGATTAGGACACATACAAACACAACAATCGAAGATGAAATGATGGCCACATCATTTGTACTGGACTGCTGCGGTGTTCTCTGTGTTGGCTCCTTAACGCTAGGGAATTGGTTCCAAAGAAACGTTTGGGGCCAGCTAGCGACCTCGCAAAGGCCCTTTGGCCCTTCTCGAGTACCCAGATTGGGACAATGTACTTCACCCCAGTTGGCCATATCAGTTAATTCTGCTATTCTATCGCGACATATGTTCGACATTTTTTCGCATTCTGATCGACACATTGAGTAGTATCGCTGTGGGTGTTGTGGAAAACAAGGAGCATAATACAGTTCTATACAAACGATACGCGTTAGAAAGGGTGAACATCGCGTATCATTACCAACAAAATGCTTTAGAGCACGTCTCGTCATGTTGTTTCGTTGCTGCTCTGGCGTGGCGCTAGTGTGACTGTAGCTTAGTCCCTTACACAGCGGCACGGTCAGTTTATTGCACTTCAAGGTTGAAGGACCTAAAAAAATAAGAACCACCGAATCAAAAGCTTTAATTAACTCTGTTAGAATAACGCAGGATGAAAGTATAAATAAAATCATATATTGAATATATAAAAAAGAACGACAAGGTGCCAAACCAATAGGCAAAAAGCACGGAGGGGCAGAGAGAAAGACTAGCAAACAAACAGATAAAAAAACGTATCTTAACATAGCGGTTCTGTGGTGCTTCTTAAAAAATAACCTTAAACTAGGAAACTTTGTTCATTTGCACCCGCATAGGACATTTCGCTCGGGCCACGAAGGCAACTACAAGGAGGAAGTATATGCCGTGAAAAGCATTATACCGACAAAATTCCTCTTTACAATGATTTGATATTTGTTATTCGAACGCTGTAGTTGTATTTCAAACTATCTGTTCTAAGGTTTGCATGAAAGCACTTGTACACGACGTTTTAACAGGTTTCGGGTGAAATTCAAGGTTTCCACATGCGCAACGAACTAGGGCTCACCCTCCGTTAGTCTTCCTCATATATAACTTGGACGTTTTGTGTTGAGCATGCGTTCTCTCATTTAACTTTGAACGACAGGGGGGGGGGATTCTCCCACAAATGGCAATATGGGTGTGCAGTCGCTTGACCTATACTATTTAAACGGCCTTGTGTATGGCATCTGCGGTTACTTTTGAATACCGACAGAGGAGCTGGTTTACACTAAAATTTAAAACGCTTCAAGTTCGACGAAGAGTACGAGCGAGAGTCTTTTTTCAACTCGACACAATGCGCATGCCGGAGTTGCCAGAGAATCAGGCCATCTCGTTGTGTTGCCAAAATCTGGCGAGTTTGTAGCAGCTCTCGTTGCAAATGACGGCGACGACGAGTTTTGGCAACACAACGAGATGGCGTGGATTCTTGGCAACTTTATGACTAACAATCCGATAACTCATACTCGTGGTCGAATCTGGAGATCTGAACTATTTTGAGGAAGGCTTTTAGGGTTCCAGCCCCTCCCCTCGAATTATTCATTTTTATAACGGACCTTCAACAAATTTTCAATTGCCACACACCATACTGGTTATTTTAATCAAAAAGCTCTTGAAATTCTTACTCTTTTTGATCAACTTATGATTAATTTATTGTGGGATTAACTCTCCATCCCAACCCCGAACCAATTACAATTACGAGCGCTTGATTACAAAAACGGAGGAAAAAACATAGAACCAAGTGGAAATAACTATTTCTTTTTTTATATCGATGTGTTTTTAACAAAGTTCAAATACTGTATGACTGAGGAAGAAGAGTATCTCCTAAAACATTTTTATAAATTTTAAAATTTTAGCTCTGAATGGCACAAACTAATATTTTCTTACCCAGCCTATATTTTAACTTTGAAAGAATACACCTTTCTATTAATAAAAACATGTTAGGCGTGTCAAAACTTTAGAGCATGCCAAGAACCATGACACCCGAGGCTGAAGACTGCATGGCCAAGACTTTTTATTAAAATACGGCGCAAAATCATGGAACGGAAAAAAAGTCGATATTCAACACTTGTTCTGGATAGTGGCCGAAGGCGCGAGGTAGATATTCATTAAGCCACTATCCACCGAAATTGAAGTAGAATCAGCGTAACTTCCTATCAAGAAAAAGCGAAAGATTTTTAAGAAAAAAAAGCTTATTTGTCGTGGTGAGCGTGGCGGGACTCGCGTGTGAGCCGAGCCTTAGTAACAAACAACAAACGTGTTTTGACAATTTGTCAACTACAAGATGTCGTAAATGGCTTAAAACAGAATTTCTTTAGGCTGTTTTAAATATCCCGTGATTTTAAAGCAAACAAAATCGTGATCCGAAACTGTCGCGAAGCGACTACTTCCATCCGCCATTTTGTTTCGGTCTCATTATCTACTATTTGGGAGGCATATATTGTCTCACATCTACTATTTCTCAACCAATCAAATCACGCGTAGCCGAGCTGGTATATACTAAAGTGCAACATTCTTTGCAGCTAAAGTAATATACATGGTATTTTACCAGAACCACTCATTATTCTTTTTTCTACTCTGTAGCGGCTTTGTAAATCTTAGTCGGCTTTTTTCATAAGAACCAGTGAACTGTTAAGTTTATTTGAGCCTCATTCTTACAAAAGTATTCTTAAAATTAAAAAAACGCTTCAAAAGGTTTTATCAAAAACAACACACCTTCACTCCACCGAGAATCAAAAACTGGAAAATTTCCAAAACCAAACCTTGCGACCTCGACCTAGGATTTACCAGTAAGCTATACAGACTCAAAAGTTTATTCAGTGTGTAAAACGTAATTATGGTAAAGTATATAGGAATTATTTTAATAAGTTTCGAAGAAAATACTTAAAATTACCTGATGAAATGTGCTGGAACTCCGGCGGTTCTATGCATTCTCCCGAGTCTTGGGTTTTGTTTTGAAGAAGAGAACATAGAGCGGGAAACCACAACAAGTCGTACCGCTCGAGTTCTGAATAGCAATCGTGCACAAATTTGTCACACACTCCTTTACATGGTAACAGCGGGATTCTTACACCTTCAACGCACATTGGTAAACCATACGCTGAGCAGAGCACAAAGTCGGCGACCGCTGAGCAGCTGCGAAACGATTCGGCCAGCACTTCTCCTCCAGCAAACATACTTTGATTCATGTGGCTTGGGAGCCGAATAGTTTGTTCTATAACTCTGCTACAGCGGGGAAACAACTCCCTATCTACTTTCTCGCATGTTTGGCAAACTACTTTCGTTCCGCTTGGGAAAAGCAGGAACAGAATCAAGATTAACTGCTCAGTCGTCATTTTGTCGACTTCACCCGTCAACTGCAACGACGAAACTATACATTCTCATACAGAACAAGTTAATTAGCGAGAATAACAATTGGGAACACACCAGGAAGTATCAGATTTTTATTCTCTGGCTTATCCGGCTTTTGAAATAGAGTTCAGAAAATGCTCGGCATGTTACCAATAAAACCGCATGGGCAACATCGCGAACAAAACATTCATGAATCACTGAGGCCTTCAAACTCTACGGGGTAAATTCTTATGGCCTTACAAGCTGATTTCTTGTTCAAACACACTTTGAGCTAATACCTGCTTGTTTCGCTATCAATACTTGTTAATTAATCCGATTTTTGAGTTTGTGTCTAATGGGATGTTGAGAATGATTGATTAGGACAAGTGGTTGACCTCGTGTTTTGAACATTGTTTACGGTTTGCGAACTCATGCAAATTTCACCTGTAGGCAAAGCGCCGCTATAATAGGATCGCCCGTCAATCTTCACGCAGCTCAAATTGTTTAACTGCTTGAAATATAGTGGGGGGATTAAAAGAAACTGGTTTAACCTCTCCAAAAACCTGTCAACGAAAAATGGTCACATGACCATATATTGCTGACGACTTTAAACAGCAATCAGACCCGAAAAGTATTTCAAAATTTTTCTTACACGAAGAAGCTATATGTTTAATAACAATATTTTCCTGTAAATAAGTGCATTTAACAGCTCGCTCGTGCTACAGTAAGTGATCGTGTGTGTGCTTGTCTCAGTTGGTACAACCACTGACTGCCACGCGTGAAGCCGAGGTGAACATTTGTGTGACTTTTTTGCCACACCGTCCGTAGACGTTAAGACGTTCGTCTAGTTTCTGGTCTTGTAGCGGAGGGCTTCTTAAAGAGCCCACACACTGATCGATTTCGATCTAGTTCTACATGTGGTCTGTCCTTCAATATACGAGTAAACGTTCTAACGAGAGCTTAAAGTGCTCCTCGGTGTTACGTGTCTGAATAAATTGAATAAACTGATTGATTGAATTGATTAATTACCATTTCTACACCACCAGCATGAGTTGACAAATATTATCTGAATAACCTTGGAAAACCCTTACTGACCTTACCTTACCCTTATTTGGTACTATATCCAGTTTTGCAACTGTAACGAACTGAAAATGAAGATAACCTTGAACAAACTGTTCTGTCCTTTCGCTCTACTGTATTCAACAACAGCAACAGCCTTTAGCGGTTTCCCTATGTTTATTATTTTACAACATTTAACATTATACGTCCTGTTTTGTCTTCCACACTGAAATCACAAAAAAAATACTCCAAACTGTTCATCTCTGAGTCGAACTACTCGCACGCCTTTTGTTTTCAAGAACCAGTACATTTGGCCGCTCATTGACATTGTTATTAAATTTGAGGCTCAAATTGTTCTTAAATTATTGTTATTTGTATATATGTGGTTTAAATCGAACAAAATGTAAACCCAAGGTATTGCAACACATATTTTGAAAAACAATTAAATTGTATAAGCAGGCATAAGGACTAAATTCGGGGCTAGTATACGTGTACAGCATATGAACAGTGATTGATTGAAAGAGAAAAACTGCGGACCATTTCTGTAATACTATTACTAATTAAAGTTAAAGATCTAAGCTCTGTGAAGTTAAAATAAAGTACTGTAGTTATCAAGCCCGAGCCTATCTAAGCCGCATTGTTCTTATACAGTTGTTCTTTTCTACATAAAAAAGCTATTCAAGGTAAAAAAACCGGCGTCACTTGGCATTTCAACCTTTGTTTTTACAACATCTAGCTAACTCACAGTTTTCGTACAGTTTGTAACTTTGAGTACAAACAAAGTTGTTTTTGTTTAGTTCGAACAAATTGGTTTCAAGGTTGTCCAAGTCACTTTGGCGACTTTCCACCCAGTAAATTTGCCTTCGTCATCCTTAAGCACCCAGCGATTCAATCTACCGTGTTTGATCAAGAAATATTGGTTACAGATGCCTTTACATCGAACTGCATGTCATTTCACAGCCAGTAGTGCTAATCCCTTTCCAAAAATAAACCTTCAAAAAAGTTCTTCGCTGCCGGCTAACATTCCTGATTGAGGTTCCGCTGTGTCCGATGCACTTAACTCGTCCGGCGTGCGAACATTCTCGAACAGCAGATCTATAAGATAGTGTTAATACTTTTATCTGTTTCACATGTACACCTGGGGCTAAGGAATGTTTTGACGAACAAAGTATTGTGCGCAACTTGGCATGCAGATACAAAAAACTTTACTAATACAACTAGTCAACCATATACTCTTTCACAACAATTACTGTCTATTGGTACCTCTGATTGAGACTTGAACCCTTTTAGATTGATCTTTTAAGAGAAATTATAGTTCACTAGTTAAAAACTGATAGTTCGAGATATTTTTCAGCGGCATGATAAGAAACATATTATGAAAATCAAACAAGGCAGTCACTTTCTGTACTATAATGTAGTACCAAAGCCCAAGGCCAAGGAACTGAATTTTAATCTTCACAAAAAGAAAATGTTTTCAATGAAGATTAAAAAAGAAAAAACATGAATTCGCTTGTTAATTGATTCATTTTAAGATATAACCTCTTAATCTTATAAACAGTAGCAAAATATCATATATTTTAAATGCGTTTTTAGTGCATAACACAGCTTAAATTGTAATTTGATATGCCTACATTTTTATCTGATATTTATTAAAGGCTTTACTATTATTACTATTTATCAGTATCGTTATTATAATCATCATCATTATTATGTTGTTACAATTAGAATGAATAATGAAGTATTTGAACAAAGTGATAATTCGTCTTCTTAACAGAACATCAAAATAATAATCAAATAGAAATAATGCATGTATACTTAATAATATTATCTTTATTATTGTGTCTATGTATTTAGCTCATAAGAGCTAATTGGGGACACCCACTCTTAATAATCATAATACTAAAATAAATAACAACTGAATAATAATATTATAAATAATTATAACACTTTAAACTATAAACTATGTACTTTTTATTGACTATAATGTAGAAGCATAGATGTCAGGAATGCCTGTGAATGCACAGGCGAGGGAGCTGTGTGGACGTGTGTGCTGGCCGTTCAATACAAATTAATATTTATATCAACTATAACCACTAACCTACCACGAGTAGATTTTGACTCTTTGCTGCCAGTGGTGTATTTCACTATAAATTCTTACATAGTAATGATAAAATTGAATTGCCGGAATTGAAAATTTGCAAGAATTTTTTTTAAACCTAAATAGATGGTAAGGAAATGGAAATAACAACAAATCTAAGCTTATGATTAAAGAAAAAGATGATTAATTTTTATTTTATCTGAATCTCAATTGTTTCTCAATTCGAGAACTTGTTTCATAAAGTGGAATATCTTTCGGAAAAACAGCCTTCTGTGTTTCTTCATGGTGAGTTTTTTGAATTTTTTAAAAATATTCTCAAAAACACTTTTTTTTTCTTTGAAGAAATTCAATTTTCCGAAATTTATAACAATGCTTGCCGACAAGGAATAATCTTTTCAACTAGTTTCAACATGACAAAACCCGGCGTTCTGGTTAGAAAACAACTGAAAGAGATATGATATGCTCTTTTTTGAAGATACGTTAAGTATTTCTCATTTGTTTTGATTGAAATTCTTTTTGTCCTTACAAACCAGGGTGCTTTTTCAGATTTAGCGAGATGACAAGATTTTAAATTTGCATAGATAAATTCTATATATTTGATGTTACATATTAAACAGAATAGTGAAAAGCGATCTTTTTTTGCTCAGTTTAAAACATGTTAACAACTAGATTGAAGCGTTTGTAATTGTTAAAAGGTGTTTTCATGGTTTAACTTTAAGTTTTTTTAAAGGAAATTTACTTTAAGCTCTTCCAAAGAAAATATCCGCTTATTCTTTTTCGTCCTTTTAATGTGGAAATAAACACTGAGAATTTGCGTCAATCATCATATGTAAATTCATGGAAAACCCTGAAACAGAACAGTGAACCGAACCACCTGGCGATGACGGGCTGTGTTTAAGGTTATTTCATTGGTTTATATTTTATTTTGTTAAACGTCTGTCTTGACAAAACATTTACATATTTTGTAGCGCTCTTTCTTTTAAGAAATGAAATAAATGTTTCAAGGGCCGCGATGCTTTCCCACCTTCTGTTGAAGAGATTAACTAGTGTAAGCGCTTTCACTAGTGTCGAGTGCTGCAGATAGCGCATAACAAGCGTTAATTTAGCCCGCGGATGACAGCTTTAACCAAAGCTATCTGTAATGGCAGATGGCGCCAAGCTCAACTTCTTATTGAATCTGGTTTTAACGTGAATAGCCGTGGCGAGGATGGCCGCACTCCGCTGATGGAGTTATGTTTCCACGAGAGAGAAGACCAGACCAATACTTTGGCAAAGCTACTCATACGAAGAGGGGCACGAGTGGGGCTTACAGACTGCAAGGGGCGCTCCGCGCTCTCGTACGCTTGTCTGTTAGGTAAAAGAAAACTAGTTTTTCTTTTCACGGAGTTTATCGACTTCGATATAAACGCAGTCGACAACGAGAGGAACACGGCGCTGTTCCACGCGGTTACTAACGGCGACAACGTGATAGTCAAGGAAATTGTTAACAAATTAAGGCATTTAAGTTTAACTGTTGATAAGGAAAACAACCGGGGAGAGACACCCCTGATGCAAGCGATAAAGCTTGGCCATCTAGAGTGTGCGGATATTTTGATCAGAGACGGCAAAGCGTCTGTGCGTGTTTACGACACAGAGCGCAAGAAACGTGCTCAAGAATGGCACGAAAAAGCTAAACAGAAAAGGCGACTTCTCGAAAATGTCCTAGAAAAATCACCAGATATTAAGCTGACCACGCGTGGAGTGAAAAAAGAACCTTTTCAAGGTGCTCGACGTCTAAAAACTAAAGAAAGCGCACTCAGTTCGGAGTTGCATCCAACCGCTACAAAAGCAAAAAGCAACTTAGGCTGTGAAAACCCAGTCCGCACTTCACTCTCTCCCAAGAAATTATCGCCCGTCAGCGAGCATTTACCAAATCTGTATAGAATACATAATCAGCAGAACAGTTCATCTTTTCGTATTGGATTTAAGCATATCCCAAAACGAACCGGTTCCCATGGTGAGGAAACAGTGGCAGAAACATACGGTATTGAAAATGGAGCAAATACTACACATGCACAGGATGTTTACGGTAAAAACTCCCCCGGGAAGCACAAAAATGTTATTTCAAAAATCAATGAACTTAACGTTCGTCTTAAGGATTTAAACGCTATTGCTGGAAAAAGCAAAAGACTAATCGGTTCCTCTGCAGTCCAGGGAAACAGCTTACCTGACCTTTTTCCGAAAACACACGAAGACAGACCGAAAACGCCATCGGCTTCAAAGAACGCAACTCGAACATGGCCGAAAGTCCGTCGGACCTTGAAGGGGTCAACGCTACAAAAACTCGACAGTAGTACTTCATTACTAGAAAACATTCTACCAGTAGTGTAGGCTAAAGAGAATCGATCTCAAACTCTCGTAGTCACAATAAACTGCGTTCCGAATATATCTGAGGAAAATGCTAAATTAAAATTTAAATTCGGTTTAACAACAGCAACAACAACAACATTTTATTTTTCTTTGCATTTGTTTTATGCTTGTTACGTTTGTAAAAAGGTCCCGCAAATCACTGAGCTATGCTAGTTTAGGTGGTCCACTTACGAAAACAAAAGAAAAACTTATTACAATATATGTATCATCAAATGGGGAAAAGGAAAAGAAAGAAATATGTATACAAATATCTTACAGAAGACGGGCGTGTTAGAATAGATAAGATAATTAATAGGTCAGATTTATAAGCCTAAAGTCATTTGTTTTCAGTTAAACGCTTTGGATATATAACCCGAACACCAACGTCGTCATCTTGAAAGATTTGTTCAAGCGAAGTTCGTAGAGTTGATGACAAGTTACTCCAGATGATAGGTCAAGATTTAGATAGAGGTATTAAAGTTATGGATTTTAAGTCTTGAATGACCTATAGCATAACACTTGTCATATGCGTGAACACTCTTTGTTTTCTGGAATAGGTTTTCGTATTGCTAGAAAACAGATTTGCCGTTTTCTCAAAAGAGATCACTTGAATCGGAAGGAGGTGATTAACTTGCTACCAAATAGCTGATTGTCGTTGAGTGAAATTCTATTGAGATGGATGAAGTGAGTTCAACAGTTTATAAACATGTACCTTAGGGCAATGCTATGAGTTAATCCATTCATGCAATAAACGAAAGTAGACAATTGCATTGTAGCTTTTGTTAGCCTCTGGCTTGAGCAAGCAAACAAAACTAATTATGCAAAATAATAGTCAGCGGCGGATTAGCCGAGCGGTTAGCGTGTTCGACTCCTCGTAGGTCGCGAGTTCGAGCCCCGGTCAGATTTATACTGTGTTGTGCCCTTGAACAAGCTAAGATACTTGTTCCAATGGACTCAGCTGTATAAATGAAGATCAGCTACTGCTGGGAGCTGACCTGCCATAGTTTAGTGTCCTGTCTAGGGAGAAATGATTCGACCAAAGACTCTCATCTGCATTACACTACGATAACCGGGGAAACTAATGCACCGGCCTGGTGGACAACTTTGGCTCAAGAAAGGGTGCTCTGGTGAAAACCGAGGCGAACGTTTGTGAGAATTCGAGAGCAGATCAGTGAAAACCCGATCGAGGGTTTAAGTGGTTACACATTTTTCACTGCATTTTTCACTCAGCGACTGCGTCTTGGGTTTTCACTCGTCTGCTCTCAAATTCTAACAAACGTTCGCCTCAGTTTTCACCAGGCTATGAAGGCACGGAGAACATGCTTTATTTCTTAAATGAGAACAATAGCTGTCAGATAAAGATGCCTTGAGGACACGGTCGGGAGCCAAAGGGTTCCCCACTGGAGTTGAAATATGTATTCGGCTCCAGGACTGACCGCGTTTTCAACGGTTTTTGAGACACGAACCGAGCACTACGAACAAAATGGCGTTGATGGAAGTGGTTTCGGCGGAGAACGAGCGGGCTGATGTCTCGAAGAAAGCCCTAATTATCGCTTGATGGCCAGAAAAACATTGAAAAACTCTTCCCTCGATTGTGTGCAGGTTCTGGTTAAGTTTGGGTTTCAATTTATTTAAAAAACTGCCGTGAATTGGAGCCGCTTAGATGTCTGTGAAACCCTTCGCTTCCTACCTTGTCATTTCTTATTTAGGGTGGGGGAAAGCTATCGCAAACCGAGCAAAACTCACTGAAACTCAGCCAGAGAGTTAAAAACTACATCAAGAAGACATCATGCGAGTTTTAAAACAATTTATTAACACTCAAGGTAAGAAGTAGAGATATATATTCTATAGTAAATTACAGTAATTTGATTAAACTACACAACTTGAGCTTGGGCTACCTGTGACACAACATGTACATTTGCTCTTGATTTGATCAGTAGAGAAATGTGCTTTTGATGTAGAGTTTCAGTTTGATCAGTAGAGAACTACAGTCATTAAATTGCATCATTCGAATTAACAATTGGAAAGATTTATGGAAAGGCTAACGTACTTAACAGGAACACGGTCCAGTTCATGATCCTTGGTGACTTGTTCATATACAATCGATATTTTTTCAGTTAAAGAAGCAACTTGAACAACCAATTACCAAGGTGTTATGCAACTGCAGTGTGACAGTACAACCTTCACTACTAAACAGAAGAGGAACATGAGTGAAGTATTGATCACTATAACTATGACCAATTTAGTCAACATTCACTTATGTTATCCCTTGTTGGATAGATTGATAATAATTATCTTCACAAGTTGAAATGTAAGATGCAAAGCAGTTTATGGGATAATATTCAGATTTTGTAAACAAAACATTTAAACCAGTTGCTGAACTAAACAGCTATGCTACAAATTTTTCAGTGATCTGTCCCAAATTTGTATTACATAATAAATCATTAGTAGGAGTGAGGGGGAACATGGAGTCTCGTCTGAACTGCCCACTTCCTGTACCCTTCACTCCTTCCTATCCTATCTACTCACATTATCAAAGGGGCTGAGGTAGGAAACAGAATACGGTAGTGGAAATTCCTGGGTGACATGGTATCATCAGGTACCTCAAAATGCAAATTCCTGGGGGAAGGGGATCCTAATATTCTTCCTTCCATGGGGGTGCAGGTCTGGATAGTATACTACACATATATACTGACACACCTAATGTCAATCAGGGCACAATTGCAGAGTCTTGAGTCATCGATCTCAATTCATTCGAAGGATGATGATGTCCAAATAATACTTTATTATATGAAATAACTGTTAATTTCATGTCAGACCACGTCCACTGCACCTTCCTCACATTATAACAAAGACTTGATCACTCGGCCCGAGTGTAAGCTACCAGTAGCTTCTTGTTTGAAATATGAAGTAATTTGGGTCAGAGCTCCTTTCCTTTGTCTATACGAGGGGGGGTCCTCTCGGGAGACCTTTTTACCGTTATAGAAGGCTGAAACTTCATCAGGTTCAGAAGCCTTGATCGCCATTAAGTTACGACGTGAGTGACAAGTGAGTAGCCAGTAGTCAAACTGAATAATTGAACTTTGATCAGACGTATAAACAAGAAAGATCGAGACTTTCTGCTTTTCGTGACCGGGAACTAACAGAAGGGCACTTGAATGGTTTTCTAGAAGCTAGAAAAATACTGCACTTTTAAAATTGTTTCTAAAATTTCTCGCAAACCTTACCATAAATCTAACATGTGTTATATTAGGAGAATGAGTTGGAGTATTGTTTTACGTTTTCAAAACTCTGGGTTATACAAAATTATGGACACGGCAGTTTCGGGATTATGGCAAATTATGAGCCAACACAACCATTTACTCAAAATAGCCAAATAGCACACGGAACACGATGTATAACTAGTTGCTTAGAATCACATCATGCCACTTCAAAAACATACCTCTGTGGCTGAGGAATTCTCATGGGAATAATTTCCCGCTGTGACACTAGTAAAATATTTCCTTTGTCTCCCACGAAATGGTGGTTCAGTGATGTTGCTTTGTTAGCCTGTGAACAGGCTCTTCGACGAAACTATA